>VDFB02298139.1:0-26011 GCA_007258455.2 Sequoia sempervirens
ATAACTTTAATATTTATTGCATGGATTTTTTTTATGTAAATTTTCCTCCTAATAACGTTTTAAAGTCAAATTTACTTGAATTTGGTAGTTTTCATTTGACGAACTAACTTTTGTCTTCTTTTTTTTTATCATTTTAAAAATAAATTATACCTTTTTGGAATGATTCTCTCTTCTAGTGCACCATATACTTGTCAAAATATTTTAATATGTTTTTTAGTATTTTTTAAAAAAATTAATCAATTTTTTTTTATTATTATAACAACCTACTTGTAATATTTAAATAAAAAACATATTACAACTAATCAAACTAAAAAAAATTAAAAACATTGGAATCTCGACTATGAGCCATACAAAAGTGTATTTCTAGTTTCTACAAAAATCATTTTGACTAAATAAATATTCAATTCAAGTGAAAAGTTTCAAAATATTATGAAAAAATATGACCAACAAGGATACCACATAGATGGTTTGAGTTGAAACATTTTCCATCCAATAGGTTTCAACTAAAACTTTATATTTAAATTGAGTCATATTTGAAGATTATAAAGGGAATATTTTGATTGTATAGTAGGGCAATTTTTTTCACTCGAAACTATATGTGTCACGTATGGGCCACGTGGTTTTAGGTGAAACTATTTCACTCAAAACTATTTAGTTGACTATGACATAGGCTTGTGCTTTTACTCTTGCCACATGTCACAAGTTGGAAACATTATAAGAAAATATTTGGAAAACATCTACATTGATTTTTATAATAATATATGTAAGAAACATAACTCTATCCTAGATGCCACCAAGAGCATAAGTAAAAAAACCCTTTAATAGTCTATACTATTTTTTTTTAAATATATCCTTTGAATATATGATTATTGATTGCATAAAGAAATAATAATATATCTAATTAACACCAAAATAACTCAATATTAATACCAAAACCAACCCCTTTAAATAATTCTTGTTGCTAGCTAGTACACCAAGAGATGAACACTATGAATTACATAGTCCACTAGTAACAATGTATTCAAATACATAATCCTATAATAATCTCTAAAGTAGTCTAATTAATAATCATCCTTAAGTGGCATTCAAACACATGAATTTATCATGTAGCAACATTTGAGAAGCAAGTTGACACAAGCTAACAATAACATGACACACCAAAATGAGTAGAAAAAAAAAAAAAAGAAAACCTATAGTTTTTTGGTGATGTGGGATTACACATGGACTTAGATACTCCTAGATCAACATTTAAACCCTCGTTTGAAAATAAAAATATATTTCAAACCTTTTGTCTACTTTTCTATTAACCACTACTAGCTAACTAAAGTGCAAACAATTCAAAATTGTACGCATTGGGTGGTGTATTTAAAGACTAGTCCTAATTCAAAATGAATCACTTAGGATGGGAGAATCTATTAGCAAATTTATGATTTATTTTAGAAGAGGATACAATGGATTATATTAGCAAGTGCATCATCTTAGGAGCATAATTGCACATTTTTTTGGTATTCTTGGCCTTGGTTCACCATTCTTGAATGTGTCCAACTTAGCAAAACATAACCATTGTAATTCAACTAACTCCCTAAAGTTGTTTGTGAACACCATATGTTCTTATAAAGATTTAAAGTGTAAGCACAAAGGTGAACACATTTTTAGATAGTTAGGTCTTATTAGATTGACTCTACACAATAGGTTTGGTCTCATGCATGTAGAGATTCCTTCCACATATGCATAAGTGAATTGAAAGATAATACAAATTCAAATTCATATATCAACAATAATCAACAATTATTTAAAAGGTTTTAAAGTTACAACATTTGGACAAATGAATTCTTAGCATCCACTCAATGACATTTTTATCAAATTTAGAGTTACTAAGCGATCCCATGGGGGGGCTTGGGCTCCTATTTTCACAGAAGCAGGTGGTCTCATGGGAAAAAAAATTCTACTACAAGATTAAATGGAATTTTTTTCAGCCCAAACAAGCAGGTGGCTAAAACTTTCAGCTAGTGAGATTAGGGTGGGGCTAGAAATTGCCCCACCTACTTAAGAGTACTTTCTGGCCACATTTAAAACAAATTTGGAGGGAAATGATGTTATTTATTAATTTTTTGTTCACCCACAACCATTCCACCACCAACTTGCTTAAATTTTGAAGTTCATGGGACCACTAGCTTCAAAATATTCTACTAAAAATTTAAGAAGATTATGCCCCGGATTTTTAGGAAGCCCCCCTCCATGGGACCGTGCCCTTAAACATCCATACTTACACATGTGATCTAATTTTAATTATGAATTTTAACTCATTTATCCAAGTTTATTCTTCATATGATTATTCGAATTGTATTATCACATTAGGTTATTAGTTCTTGTTAGCCTATATCAACTCATCAATTAAATATCTACATTTTTCATATTAATAATATTTCCAATCAAATTTTTAGTTTTTGGATTATACATTTTTTATTGATATTTTAGATCACATTCAATAATCTATCATCAATAAGAAGAAGAAAAATGATTACTTGATAATCCCAAATGTTAATATAAAAAACACAATTAACTTTAAAAACAAAAAAAAGTCTTTTATAAAATGCAAAAAATTCATAATTATCATATCAATAACATTTTTAATATTTCTCAACAATTTTAATCTTTTAAAAATCCATTTATCCATCTATATATATCTTTTTACTAAATCAAGTGAGAGTAAAATCCCTCTCCATTCTCCATTCTATTAGAGAATATTGAACGAGAGCTACAGAGCAACGAAGTTCCTGCCATAAAGTTTTAAAATAGTTTTGTTTGTATTTACATTGAGTTTACCATGCTTTAGGAATAATTGGTCAAGATAAAACAATTGTAGCCTAAATTTAGAAATTTGATCATTGATAGAGTCGACTTTGTCTTCCATTAGAAAATGACTCTTATAACAAAATAATTTTGCTCACTTCAAAATTCTAATGCTCTGGTTGTGCTTTTAGGCATGAAGAAAGCACAATTTACATGTTGCCAGCATTATGCAAATATTTATGAGTTCAAATATTTCCTTAACCATTTAGCATATATGATAAAAAAAATATTCTTTCAAAAAGCAAAGATCTTTAGAACTTTCATTGTACATAGAGTCATGTATAACCAACTTGGTTAAATGTTACAGTTTTCTGCACAAATGAAAATGAAAACATATAGTCCCAAGTCCTCTTCTAGGTTCCTAATGTCTCCAAAAAATGTCATACAATAGAAAATGATCTTTTTATTCCATTCAGTAATTTAGATAACTTATTTATAAGCCTAATAAAACTTATAATGTGAAGTGTATTGCAAAAGGCCTAAATCAAACATCAAAAATCTCAATTGAACCCATATGCCCATTTTGATGATTGTAGAATAGTGGAAAAAAACATTGAAATAGTCATTGGACCAAGACCACAAGGTAGAGGATTAATTATTGAATCTATTCTTGAAGCCTCTTCATAGGAAACATCATTGACTAATTTTGGCATTCTCTTTTAGCACTAGGATCCTGCAAAAGTGGATGCAATAGTTTTTATTTGCTATATATTAACCATCTTTTACTTACAAATTTTTTTTTAAAAAGGAAGTTAGAAGGTGCCATACCTCTACTACATTTAAGCCAAGATCAACTAGTACTACACCAGGTTTTAGCTAATGACCACAAACCAAATTTGGTACCCCTGTTGCAGCAACAAGAATATCTACTTCATGAGTAAAATCTACATAGAAAATTATTTCTATTTTGAGTAGCTATCCAGTCTACATAATGTTTTTTGGAAACATGGTTTAAAACTTTAAATTAATACTTAAATAAAGATAGTCTACTATGCTTCAAATTTTAGAGCTATTCAATAGAATATGGCCCATATTCTAACATGTCAAAAACTTTTTAAGAAGAGATAATGTAGTCCACCCTCAATCAATGTGTATTTATTTATAGACTAAACATTTGTACTTATAAATTTATAGATATGTATTTTTCCAAATAAATTTTGTCCTTATACCAAGAAATTTGAAAATCAACTAAGCATTGTTCATTTATCAATATTTGTTGACCATTTTGAAGCCGAGATAACTTATAAGGATTTGGGTGTGTTATCCTTTTCAAACCCAAATCTTCTACCGTCTCATTGAACATTAGATTGTTTGTAACACAATTTAACTACTTGTGAGATTTTTTTCATCCCAAGTTTTTGCAAGCAAAACTCAACAAGTTTTTGATGAGCACAAATATGAATGGATGCCCTCTATCAATATTTATCGTTGCCTCTTTCTAATTAATGTTGATCATTGTTTTCTTTCAAGTATTAATCGAACCTCATATAATATACATGAATTACAAGCAAGAAACCACTAAAGGTTAGCATGGGAAAGCAAGGCGTTCCAGCTGGTCAATGGATTGTTGTTCAAGCTAGGGCCCAACCAAGTTTTAAAGTGTGTGGCACGGTAAGAGATTGGGAATGTACTTCAACAGGCACATGATAATCTTATTGAAGGCCATTAGAACTTCAAGTTCATGCCACAACTGCAATGTACTCTTAGCAATTATATGGTGGCCTTGATGCCAAAGAATAGGTAATGAAATATTGAATTGGCAAACCATTAAAACAAGACTTTATGCCCCTTTGGCCATCCCAACCACAAGAAATATTTGAAATATGAGGATTGAACTTCATTTTCCCATTAAATTTTAGCCAAACACATTAGTGTAAATAAATTGTGTTCTCCACTAAAGTATGTGACCAAGTGAGCTCAAGCAAGGGCCATGTAAAACAATAGAAAGGCCAAGTCGAGGCCACAAACAAAGTCCTCATTTTAGTTATAACATGTGGATTCTATTGGTTTGGTTAAAGATTCTATGATCCTTGTTGTTCTTCAATCCAACCCACTTCCCATCCCCATTCCCCCTAGTTTCATGGATACCAAGACCAAGCACTTGTCTATCAGAATACTATTACCATCACTTAGTTCAATCAAGCTTGGATGAGAGGAGTTTTAATGAAAAATGGATGAATGTCAGGGATCTTATTTAGAGGAACTTAAACTAGATGTTGAGGACTTCTCTATCTTGAAAGATCATTGTACTAACTTTATGTTCAAACCTCGTACTTTCTTTCCTGAGATTTCCTCTACTTCCCCCCCAAATGATGGTTGTGTTTTCAGTATGGCCTCTTGGGGTTATAATTGTCTAAAGAGATATAAGGATGAGATTAAAGAAACTGTCTATAAACAACAAAAGTAGGTTAGGGTTTTGTCTTCTAAGAATGAGTAATGAGAAGTTTCTCTATAGAATTCCTATTCTCCTGAATATTTTTCTAAGTTTGATGACTTCAAACTGGATGTTGATACTCTGCAACAAATTTATGACCTTGTGTCTATGACATATGTAACTGGGATCATCATGCAATAGAAAGTTTGCACAACCTCAACCTACATTTGGTTAATTATCCTTTTATGTAAGATAAGGTTTGTGATGAAGGTACATGGTTAAGGGATGATGTTGCAGAGAATCCTATGTTGGAACTTAGCATGCAATGTGACATTGGATTTATTCCAATTTGACAAATAGGCTTGGAACCTTGTGATTTTTATATCTTCTTGTAATGTGATTAATATTGCAAGGGGGTGCACCCATTATGACCAACATTTAAATATGGAATCCTTAGATAGTTTTATAGTAGGAGTTTTGTTTTAAATAGTAGGTTTATACTGACTATTGAAGGCATCTTCAATTTTTATATTTTGGTATACATTAATGACAGTCAATAGACAAGTAGTGTCCCAAATTAGGCTATTGGGTTTGGCTAAAAAACTCATATTTATGTTCCTCCAATCTATTGGAAGGTTGATAAATTGATACTCTAATCTTATAGTTAACCTTGAAACTAAGTTTAAAGTTTCAATAAATGGCATATATGAGAGCCAAATCATGCAATGAGACTATAAATTAGTTTATCTAAGGGGCAGATGAATGAGGGTAGAATCAGGCTAGCTCCATATTTTTCAGACTCTCCTTATTTATTTTTCTTATATCAACAAAAACCAAACTTAAGCAAAAATGCCAAGAGGTAAAAACAAATAAAAGTAGAGATCCCTGTAATAATGACTAATGTTATTTACAAT
Source organism: Sequoia sempervirens (assembly GCA_007258455.2). Classification (NCBI taxonomy): domain Eukaryota; kingdom Viridiplantae; phylum Streptophyta; class Pinopsida; order Cupressales; family Cupressaceae; genus Sequoia; species Sequoia sempervirens. The sequence goes on from VDFB02298139.1 coordinate 6,142, forward strand.
ATTCAATCTATTGTGTCTATAATGAACTTACAGAATATGAAGTGTAGTCAGACAACCAATTTGGATAAGGTATACAATCATTATTTATGAGAAATAGAGAAAATGGAACATTTAAGAAAATTCTAAGGCGCAATTTCTCAGTAAAGTTGATGCAGAGTAACAAAGTTTCTGCCAAAATGTGCAAGAATAGTCCTCTTTTTATTTGTTGCATTTTTATTTAAATCTTAGATATTGATGTAGAGTTCCTACCAAAATGTGCAAGAATAGTCCTATTTTTATTTGTTGTGTTTTTATTTAAATCTTAGATATTGATGCAAAGTTCTGCCAACTGCTGGCAAGATGGTTTTTCTCTTTAGTGTTTGTTTGATTATATTGGAAAAATAACAATTGATAGTTATATTCTCAAAGTAGTTTTGTTTGACAATACATACAAATAAAGGAAAGAATGGGACATAATTGATCATAATAGATATTTAGGTGAATTAAATAAGTAATTTATTACGTAAATTATTGGTGTGCATTGATAGTAACTACTATTGCACTAGGACATAGTTGATGAAGATAGGTGTTTAAGTGAACTAAGTAAGAAATTTCGCATTTGAGTTAAATCATTGTGCATTAATAGTGACTATTATTGTATTGGTTGATATGCATTAGAATAACTCAAGTAAATTATAACCCTCACTTTTAACCCTGACCCTAACTGTAATTGTAATCATAATTTTAATTCTAATCCTAAATATAACTTTTGTTGTAACCCTAATCATAGTTCTCATTTTAATTCTAACCCTAGCCCTTCCTAATTGTAAGCCTAAGCCTAAGTCTAATCTTAGCCATAATTATAACCTTAATTCTAATCCTAATTTTAATTCTAAACCTAACTCTAATTTTAACCCTAACATAAAAGATAAATTTTTGAAGTGTGATTAAGGGGAACATTATTTACATTTTCATTACCCTTATTCTAACATTAATTTGAAATCTAATTCTAACTCTATCCTAACCCTATTTTTAATCCTAATTGTAACAATAATCCTAACCCTAACCCTAATCATATCTATAATTCTAACCATTAAACTAGTTAACCCTATTTCTAAACCTAATCATAATTATAATGATTTAAGAATTATAATTAATAATAATAATTAGGGCTCTAGAATTATAATTTAATTAATTTATAAAACTAATGTTGTAATTAATTATTTGATTATAAAAAATTCTCATGACTAATTATTTTTATTAAACATTTAAAATAATTATTAAATAAGATATGGTTATAATATAATTGATTAAAGCATCTATAGTTATTTTTATAGTTATTTTAAATTTTAAAATAATAATTAATAAATTAGAATTATCTTTATATATTCTAACCCTAAAGTTAAATAATTATATAATTTTAATTCTATTTCTAAATTACTAAAATATTTAATTGTATTTTAGTGAACTATAACCCTAATCATAATTTAATTAAAAAACTATATTATTATAATTATAATTAATCTATATAATTATAATTATAATAAACTTAATTATTAACCTAATTCTTAATTCTTAATATTTTCAAATTAGATTATTTTGATTATATTTATGTAATATTAATTATAACACTCACCTTAAGCTGCTGCTTATCATGGTCTCAAGTTGGAACAATGAAAAGGGTATCGCAAGGTCTTGCTGGAGGGTGACTCCTTGAATATTATTAATAATTTGAAGAATGTTTCCCCTCCTTCTTGGACTATTGAGGCCATGGTTAGGGATTATATTAATATTATCAATTCTTTTGATAATGTCTACATTTCCCATGTCTTGAGAGAAGGAAATAAGCTAGTGGATTTTTTTGCCAACTATGGTGTTTGTGAGAGTAAGGAATGGGAGTTAAATGACCCTATTCTGTTTGAGGCCTCTGTGAGAGTAAGGAATGGGAGTTAAATGACCCTATTCTATTTGAGGCCTCTACCATTGTTAATAATGAGTGCTAATCTTTTATGTCGAATGAAAGGCTGGTTGTCCTTAGTCACGTGCTTGATTTTCATGACTAAGGTTGTTCAAGATTTGATTAGAAGTGGCAGATTTTACAAGGCTTATAGTTCATTATTGCATCTTTGTCCATAGGCTGACTTCACATGGATTTTGGGCATTTTTTTCCTTTGTTTCAAGAGTCTTCGGTTCTTCAAGGCTAGTTTGGTTGGCTCTTGCATTAGTTGCAAGTGCTTTTGGCTGAGTGCTGGGTCTCTATGTGCCAATTTTTCTACCATTGGAGGGGACAAATACAGGGTTGAGCTGAGGTCCTATGAGACTGTGAAGCAGAAGAAAGAGGTTTGGGAAGTCCTTGAGAAGGGTGGCCTTACTCTATACATGGAAAAGTTGCATGGGAATAATCCCCAAGTTACAAATTTATTTGTTCAAGGTTGGAAGGAGAGGTCTGTGAACCTAAAAGGGAGGGAAATTGTGTTGGATGAAGAATTTATTGCCAGATTATTGGCCTTGTCGTGCGAGGTATGAAGGTTTTTAGGGATAAGAAAGAAGCGCAAGTAGTGATGAACTGACTTGAAGACGGCTAAGAGAAGCGGGTATCAATGAAGCTTGTTGAAAGCCCTTTGGCTTGAGGCGGTTAAGGAAATTATGAGGTATGTTACTCTGGAAGGAAGGTATACTACGATCAATACGTATCATTTTCTTTTGCTCAACCATTTCCGTCACAACAAATGGGTTTCTTTCCCATATTATATTCTTATGTTGCTGGATTTGGGGATTAAGGAGCATTTAAAAAACCACAAGAACCTCATTCTGCATGCGGGGTTGATTCTTCTTATTTATGAGCATGTCAAAGCCCTTGATGTTCAAAAAGCCCTGCCGCCTCGTAGGAGAAAATTGTTAAGTCTAGGGAGGGTTATGAGACGGATTCAATGGATGAAAGGGGTGGTAAGAAGAATAAGAGGAGGAAGCTTATTTTGAATGAGGATTTAGAGTCAGATAGGGATGGAAATGCTAATTATGTTCCAAATTCTTATGCTTCTCTGAAAGAGGGCCCCATCTCCCCTGTTGTGGGAAAAAGTGGAAAAAAGATGTTGGGGGACAAAGCGGGCTACATGACTTGTAGTGATGAGGTGGAGGAGATTCTTATTAGGAGGGGTAAGGACAAATGCGACCTTTATGGGGAAGCTTCTTCCCCTTCCCCTGCAACCAGAATTGTGCAGGATGCTGATGATGGTAGCCAAAAATGTAAAATGTGGAGTGTGGACCCCTTTCTGGAGAAGGGTTTCCCTTTAACTCTGGCTAGTGGTGTTGTTGGAGAGGCTCCTACTAGTGCTATGATTGCGTTGCCGAATCTTGGTAGGAAAGGGGAGTGGGTGCTGCAAAGGTGTCAGATAGGATGCAAAAAAGGAAGGAGGTTGCTGAGGAAATTGCCTGCTCTATGCAGATGTTGAAGACCCCCATTCCTTCTAGTAAAGGTAAGGATGTTTTTGAGCAGAGAGTTCCTCCTTGTACTCCTGATGAGGATGTGGCTATTGGTAAGTGTATTGAGAATTTTGATAGTGAGGAGATTGATGTGCTGGGTTTGGCCCGTGATTCTGCCAATGTGTTGTTCAAACTGTTTAAATAGTTTTTTCATGAGATTAATAGGACTAATATCAGAATAAGAGGTGTTGCTAGTAAGGATGAGGACGTTTTTGTCCAAAGCCAGCTTGATCATGTGATGGAGTCTCTTAATACTGTTGCTTATACTATTGTTGAGGAGACTACTAGTTTGAAAAATAATTGGGAGAGCAGGTTCTCTGCTCTTGAGGAAAATATTTATGATATTAGGAATACTGTTATGAAAAAGGGTGATGCTTCTATGGGTGTGGATATTTTGGTCTCTACTAAGGTTATTTCACCTATGATGAAAAAGAAAAAGAATAATTTTTTTGTGGATGGTGTTGTGGCTAGTGGTAAGCTGATGACTATGGCTGGTGAAGGTGAGAAAGTTGTGGGTAAAGGTACTGTTTTGATTAATGAGGTAAAGACTGGTGGGACGGGGGTTCATACTAGGAATAGAATGAAAGATCAGGCTGGTGCTTCTGGTGGGTTGTTTTCTATGTAATGGTTTCTTCTTTTTATATCAATTGCTCTCTTTTGTAAAGGGTTCTGGGCCCCTTCAAAACCTGTCTTTTACCTTTAATCAAAACACTCACCTTAATAAACATTTTTTAGCATTATTATTGTACACCCTGCAATTATATGGAAATCAACTTAACTAAAATACTTAAAGTATATCATAAATTTTATCTCTATGAAAATTTGCTAATACATTATGCAAAATTATGTATTAAAGAAAACAAATATTTTAACTGGCAAACAAAAAATTATCTTAAAACCATATTATTATCTTATATCATTATTAATAATAATTTATTTATTGGAAAACAGAAAATTTACAACTAATCTCCCATGCCTCACTAATTCTCTTCAAAGTATAAAATTTATAATTTCACAGTAACACCATTTACATTAACAATTAAATTGATTTGAATTCACACAAGCTTCATAGTGAAAAATTATTTTATTTCTTCAAATTAGAAATTTCCATACAATTTACCAAATGCTATGCTTCAGGGTATTCTCTACATACACAAACTCAATTCACTATCATTTAAAATCTGCACACTAATTTAATTTATGTGCCCCCTCTTCCTTTCTGAAAATTTCCTTCAATGCAACCCTAAGTCTCTTCCTACGCTGCCTTCAGTCTCTAAATTTGCATTCTTATGCCATTAAATTTATGTTATTATATTACAACATCCTATTTGTATCTGGCACAACTTTTCCAGTCAAAACGTATGGTACACAGCCTCTTTTTACACTTATCTTTGTATTTTATTTCAAATAGGCAACCCCTCTCTTAATCTTATGCCTCTTTATCTCTATCTGCAGTTTTGAATTTTGAAATGTTTGAACATGGTTGCACGAGCCCCTTTATCTGGCTTTTTTTTTTTTTTTAAACTGCTTCCTTTATATGGCACCCCTCTCTGTTTTTGCTGCACACAAACATCATACCCAACGCCTTTCTCTCCTTCTCATGGCATGTTTTTGCTATGTATTATTTTTTGTTTTGCTCCCCCAACTACAACTTTTGGACTCCTCTGCCACCTCACATTCCACGCTGGTCCAGGCAATACTTTTGTTTGTTTTTAAATCTGCCAAAACCCATGGCCATCACATGAATCATCCAACACTATGGAGGAAAATTAGACTATTTTAAATTTGTCTTTCCATTATAAACATTGATGTTGATTTGGCTTTTAAAATTGAATGTTATTAAATAACTTCTAGCTTCCAAATTTCATGTTGGCACAACATAATCATGGAATGTTTTACAAACACAAAACACACACTCGAACCAGATGCTCTTGCATCAATTTATTATTATTATTATTAATTATTTTAAGAAATTGAATTTTATGCTATTTTATTATTATATATTATAGTTCTATATATTATATTGATATAATTTACTTTAATTTATATTATATTTATTTTATTCACAAATAATTAAAATTATTGTTATTTGTTAAATTTTTGTTGCATTCTAAATAATTGGGTGCTGACAATAGTAGATTTTGTTAAGAATTGAATTTTATGCTATTTTATTATTATATATTATAGTTCTATATATTATATTGATATAATTTACTTTAATTTATATTATATTTATTTTATTCACAAATAATTAAAATTATTGTTATATTTGTTAATATTTTTTGTTGTATTCTAAATATTGGGTGCTGACAATAGTAGATTTTGTTATTTTACCCATAAAGAATTGTACACTACATAGTTGATTTGAATTAACTATTTTATCTACAACTTATGTTGTTTAGGACAATAAGAATATCTATCAAACAGACTTGGATTTTGTAAAAAATAAGGAGAAGATCTTTCAATTATTGACATGGATAATACAAGTAATCTATTTAACAAAATGTCTAAAGAATATGACAAAATTGTATTGTAAATGTATGCTATTCACTAATAAAAATATTAAGTACACTTTCATTCTTTTAAATGTTACAATTGATATTCATTTGAATTTGCTATTTAAAAAGATTATTAATAAGATATGAAAAAAAATTAAACAAATTTTGCAGGCAAGAGAGAAGAGGACTTGACAATACCTCTAAAATATGTAAAATTACATTGCACCCATGGTATCCTTGCTCTGCAATTTTGACTATTATTCAAAATTAAATAATACACTAAGCCACTTCAAAAGCACTAAAGGGGAAAAAAGAGCATATGACCAATATAAATGTTTAGAATGGTAATAAACTTGCAAAATGTAGACTCATGGAGAATGTAGACTACATCCACTTTTAGAAGCAGGGGCACTCTATTAATTCAATTTTGAAGTTTGTTACAATCAAGAATATGAGAGAACAAAAGAAAAAAATGAAACATCAAAGAATAAAACAGTTAGATAGATGAATCCATTGGGCTTCATAATTCCAACATCTTTTACCCATAAAACATAAATATGAATGTGTAAAGGAAGAAGCATTCACAATGAACTATGAAGCAATTATGTAGTTTGATTACACGTGCACACCCATAAGTATAAAATAAAATTTAAAATGCAAAATACTTGTTTTTAGTTATATAAAAAATTTAAAATTGAATGATTTATTTAGACATAGATATTAGTTAAAATTTTATTTTATAAAGGAATTTGACATTTATTGACAAAGTAAATAGATTTAGTAAATTTATTTTTTAAATAAAATAGATCAAACTAATTTAACATCTAATTTAGTATTAGCAAAAATTATATAACTTTTAATTTTTAAAATAATCAAATTATTTTAGAAGTAATTATATTAAAACTATATAGAAATTAATTATTTTCATATTTTATTTTTTTTAAAGAAAATTAGTTTAGTTCAATTTATCAAAAGAAAATTAGTTTAGTTCAATTTATCAAATTTCAACAGAAATTAGTATTAATTGATTTTATATTAAAAAATAGATTTCAAAAAATTAGCATAGTTGAATTTATTAATATCGAGAATTAACAAGGTTTGTATTGTCAAAATAAATTGAATAATTAATCTATATAATTTAAATTACATAGAATATTAAAGAAATTAGTATAGGGGAATTTATTAGCATTTAGAGCCAGAATTTAAAAGAAATTTAATTTATTAGCATTTAGAGTAGGTTAAATTTAGATTGCCAACATAAATAGAATAGTTAAAGTTAAAAGTAAAAGTATAGGGGAATTTATTAGCATTTAGAGTTAGTTAAATTTAGATTGCAAATGTAAATAAAATAGTTAAGTTAAAAGTAATTGTCATTAAATAGAATAGTTAAGTTAAAAGTAAAAGTATAGGGGAATTTATTAGTATTTAAAGTTAGTTAAATTTACATTGTAAACGTTAAATAGAATAGTTAAGATAAAAGTAATTGTCATTTTCTCCTGCCCTTTCCATGTTCCACTATAATCGCAACTCTGATAATATATTAAAATTAAATTATAATTTATAGGAAGAAAATAATAGATTTTGATTGGCTGCAATCAAAACAATTAATCACTAGTTAAGTTTAAGGGGTTGCCTATATAATTCCATGGCAGAATTAATAAAAATTACATAAACATAAGTTGGCCAAATGAACACTTAGAAAGTTATCCCTAAATTCCTATTAATCAATTCCTAAATTCTGCTTCTTCTATTGGAATACCTTTGTTTTTTTTTGGTTTAATGAAGAGGCTCATTAATTACTGCCCATTACCAATGCAACCCTTAAATTTTTAATAATTACAATTTACTAACCAAATAACAGGAAATTTACATTTATCAAAATTTATAAATAAAAAAAAAATCTCTATGCACCAATCACCATTGAAGAGTTTTTTTTGGCTGTTAACATTATTAAAACCCATCCATGTGCTTACCATTTCTCAGCTGTGCAATTTTCCTCTGCTTCTGATCTGCCTTGTTGCGGACGTCTCTGCATACGTCTTGGGTTTCTGTGTTCGGCATTGGTTTTCTGCTCATAACGTGTGTACAGTTTTAACAAGGCTTTTCTTCTGTATTTTTATGGGGTTTTCGGATGCCTTTCTTCAGCGACAATGAGGGAGTGAATTCGATCCACATTAGCGATCCCGGAATTCAGGTCGGCAATGCTTGTTAGGAGTTCTACTCCCTCGGGTACGGCATTCAGGCATGCACGTTTTTCTTTCTTTCTTGCCAGATTAACTTCACTGTAACTTTCGATTTCAGGGTTTATGCCCTTACGGGTCAGGCCCTTAGGCTTCGGATTGCAGGCAGGGGTTTTCCTTGATAGGAGGTGTAGGGTTTATTTCTCTGAGTTTTAATTTTCGGTGTTCTGCTTCCTTTTTTTGGGTTTTTAAAATTATTTTGGCAGATGTTTTGTGGGTTGCAATTGTGTTGCTCAGCCCGATGCTAAGCGACAAGACTGTGGGCGGCCGCGATGACGCGTTCAACACTTTTTATCAGACAGACCGGCGCGGGCAAGAATGTTCCTTGTGCTGGGTTCTTGGATTCCGCAGACAACTTTTCCCGTAGCTATTACACCAGCGAGCGATCCTTCTCAAATTACCATGCCAACATTATGCCTTCTGACATTTTGAGAATTTGAGATTTGATATTGTCTATTGAAACCCTAATCTGGAAATGAAGTTATTTTTGTTTTTCTGCCTTTAGTTGGTAAGGAGATAGTGTCAGTATCGAATCCGGAAGCTGTCGGACAACTGCATGAGTCTGCTCGCGACTCATTCGCTGTTGGAGCATACTGATATTGCTCATTGTCAGATAACGGGGAGATTTATGACATCTGCCGTTGTTTTCTTGATATTGAGCGCCCTACTTACACTAACATTAACAGGCTTGTTTCCCAGGTCAGTAACTTCCTTTCCAATTTCCAGCACTTAAAGACAAGAACATTTACGGTTGTTATCTTTAGGTCTTTTAATGTTTCATGTAGAGTTGTAATGTTCATCTGTTAGGTCTTCTGGGCGATGCAAGGTTAGCTGTTTTGAATCCTGTTAAAGTTAGCTGTATTAAATCCTGTTAAAGTTAGCTGTATTAAATCCTGTTATGGTTATCTGTTAGGGTTTTTCTTTGCAAGTTATATGTTCTTTGACTGTGTATCTTCATTTTGGTGGCACACTCAATATTGATGTGACAAGATTCCAGCTGCCCTACCATCGCATTCAGTTCATGCTTTCATCCTATGCCCTTATAACCTCTTCAGAGAATGCCTATCATAAGCAGCTTTCTGTTGCTGAGATTAAGTTCCACAAAAGGCAGAGGGCTGTCCAATCATTCAAGTATATGTCTAGATTTGGAACTGGATTGTTGCTGAGATCAAGTTCCACAAAAGGCAGAGGGCTGTCCAATTATTCAAGCATATGTCTAGATTTGGAACTGGATTGTTTGCTTCCAAAGAGCATTATGCTGTGATCTGATGGCATCTATTTTACCAGAAACAAAAATCGAAAACAAATATAGAAACTATAAGCATAAAAAATAAAATAAAATATATATTTAGAAAAAACAAAAAATATAAAATCCACTTAATGGGGATTTGATTTTCAAGCATTAGAAAAACAAAATTATGAAGGACCATGATGGGCAGTTTTAAAGAGATTTGAGGCTGCAATGAAGAAGAATATAAATACAAGGACGGAACCGTGTTCGTGATTTCCACATTGGATGGATGCTTCATTTTAGAGATCTTGAGAGTGTTGGGTAATGGACAGCGGCAGCAACAACAGCGGGAGGAGCAATGCCACCATATGTTAAACAGAAACGGGGTCAAATCCTGTCAATTTGATGTGCTAAGTGATTTTCTAGTGCTTGAAGATCAAATCACCATTATTGTCCTTTATAATTTTTGATTTTCTATAGAAGTGTGAATTCCCAGACAAGGTAGGCTAGATTTGATTTTAAAATAAAGAAAACTTTCTAGTATCTCGGTTGAAGGGAAAGGGCTAAAATAATCACAGAATTTTTTGTTCACTTTTCATGGAAAATGGGGAACTCCGGTCAACGGTGAGAAACGGTGAGAAACAGAACAACAGATGTGAAACATAGCCTTTCCTTTGCATTTCTGGTAACAGAGGATGGCATTGAGTGAATGCAACAGATATACAACAAATGTATTCCCTACTGTCGTAGAGCCTCCCGTGAGTATGGTTACCCAGTCCATGATTGTCTATCTGTCCCAAATAACAGGGATACCTCTGTAGGCACAGAAATGCGGAAGTTAAAAAGTTTGAAAAGCAAAATGTAAGTGAATAGGTTTCAAAAAGACGAAAAAGAAAAAGGAAAGAAATTGAAGTAAAGGAAAGGCAAGTCAACGAAAATAACGTTGAATGACAGGAAAGTAAATCAAGCAAAGGAAAATAAAAAAGACTCAGAGCAGATAGACTAAACAATTTTACACGTGAGAAAACGAAGTAGGGTCATCAAAGAGGCAAACTCTTTGCAATCCTACAAGAGGAAGAGTTTATCACTGAAATTCAATTGTAATCAAATAACGAGGCAAATCCTGGGTGCACTCAAATCAAAGAGAAACTCAGGTAGAACGAGATGATCCAAGGCTATGAAGAAGAAAAGGCCAACCCTGTGTAGATATCATTGAGAGGAAATTAGAGCAAAGATGCCCAGAGTCTAATTTTGAGGCCAGGGAAAGTAAACTGCATTCTACGACAGGGAAGAGAACCCCAAAGAAATACAAGAGAAGGAATAACACTGAAGGAAAATTCGAAAAGGAAACCATGGTTTGGGTTGCCTTGAGTTTTCAATTAAGCCTTGAAGATGCTTTGAAAAAGTCTAATGTGAAAAAGCTTCGATATGGAATGACTGGGGAGGGGAAGACAATGAGGAGGAAGTTTTGAAGTGCACTAAAGATGAGGAGACAAATTTGTAACTGGAATGCAATAATAGCTGAAAAGCACATTTGTGAAAGCCATGCAATGCACATATTAAAGAAAAGCTTGAATGATGAAATGCAAGAAGCATGCATGCTCTAGTATAGATTTCTCTAAATGAGTTTTAGCAAGAAAGTCTGTCGCTTTAATTCAAGTATTTTAAATATGATAAATGCCTTTAGATGCCTCTTGATAGTATATTAACCTTAACCAAAAATAAATAAAAATCATTCAACATAATTGGCACAAATTTGTACTTGCTATGAACTCTTGTGTCTCTGCTGGTAATTCTAGGAGTGTGCATGGAAGCAGCTGGCAGCTACATTAAGCTACATGATATCATTCAGACTTGGTTTATGCTACAATCTCAAGTCTGTTTTATCCAGTCTCAGAATTTACCATTCATTCTCTTTAGTCGTCCTTTTGACAAAATGTTTTTTAACGTTATCTTGGTAGAATAGTCAGTACTCTCTTCTGTTGGATCTTGAAACTGACGGAAACAAAATAGCAGTTTATCAGCCCCTGTTTTATTTGTACTTACTCTATTCAAGAACAGTCAAACAGTATATCAGTCCCTAATATCCTTGTACTGTCGGATTAATCTGTATAAATCTCTCTATCAGTCAAGTTTTGCTAAGTCCTGCAATGTGATCATTTGTGAGGGGACCCTTAATAGTACTCCCTTTGCTTATCAAAAAGAGTCATAACGGCCACATATACATATTAATACTGCTTGTAAGCCTAATCGTACCTGTATTTTATTCTCCATGCAGGTTCTATTATACCTGTATTTACGATGTCTTTCAATGTCCATAGAAGCATAAATCTGCAAAAAATCGCAAAAATCGCGATTTTTAAAAAATCTGCACTGCTCCCGATTTTTTCCCCCAAAAAATCCCGATTTTTTGGGTTTCGTTGACCCTGCGAAAAATCGTTGAAAATCGTGTTTAAATCGTGATTTAAATGTCAAAAAAATCGTTAAAAAATCGCGGAAAATCCGAAACCCTAAAACACGCGAAAAAACCCAGAAAAATGTGTGTTTTTTTGTTATTAATAGGTTCGCGCCAGTCGTTATTTTCACAAATCGAAGCCGCCTTCGAGTTTTCACGACACGGGAAGTTTATGCAAGTGCTGCGAAAGGAGATTGGTGGAGTTTTGAGCACCCGATTGTTTGCAAAAAATTCACGCGAAGTCGACCAGGGTCTTTTCAATTCATTTCTTTTATATATTCATTGCTTTTACATATTCTTATCTATCATATTGTGGGGCATATGTGTAAATCTGGGAAACATCAGAAGTATTGTATTTATATATATTTTTTCAAATCGATTTTTCCCGATTTTTTCACGATTTTAACAAAATCCTGATTTTTGGTTTGCCCGATTTTTCCCCAAACGATTTATGCTGCCATGTGTCGGACCATATTCTAGTCGCCACAGATTTATACTGATGATATTAATTATGTCATAGCGTCATTCTAAATAATGACAGTTATATTAGTTTATTTCCATCTTTTGTTCAGTATTTCGGTTAGACCATATTGATCTATTGGATCAGACTATAATGTCTTCAAGAGAATCAGAAGAGACAGTATCTTAATTACAATGTCTTCAAACCCGTCAGAACAGATTCCAGTATCTTGAGTAAATTTCACACTAATATTCAATATTATCATGTAGGGGATGGTAGGCAGCATAGTTGCAAACTCGGTGGCTGTTGCAAAACTTGCAATTTTTTTGTGGGGCAAGTAACTCGTTAAAGACTTGCAAGCTGAGTCTTGCAGAGAAACTTGTGAGTTTCTTGCAAGACTTGCTGAAAATTCAAGAGTTTTCTCTCCAGACTAACCCACTGGAAAAGTAATTAAATTGTAGACCCTTCCTTGATAAAACCTTTCTTTTTTCATTTTAATGTTCAGCGTTTCCTGAATTGATTGTCAAGTGATTGAACGAATTTATTGATGTATGATTAAAGTCATAAAATTATGCAATGTGGTATGTGCCATGTAGGTCCATGTGGCTTTGAAGGCTTTAATTTGGACCTGGTAGTGGGAGCTCTGCCCCTCAGCCCTGATCTATATTGCGATGAGGAATGCACTTGTAGAGTTATCCCCTGCCCTGGTGGGGGACTGCTGCCCCCAAACCCTTGACTCGGGTTTTAAAAAACAAAACATAAATCAACCCTTAACTCGGGTTATAAAGAAGAAAATATAAAAATTGTTTTTGGCTGCACTGGATGGAAAAGCAGAGTTTTTCCCTTTATTTGATTTTGAAAAAACAGAGCTTGTATTTTATCCTGATTTGAAGAATTTCTCAATTGTTTCCCGCCCCCTATTAAATCTGGAAATTTGAATTTCGGTCTACTTTTGGTTTGCTGAATTAATCCCCGTTTTGACTAATGCTACTATGATTATAATAGATTCATTTATTCTCTAAAAGGATTCTCTATGCGGTGCATTCATTATTTTAGTTTTTGTATATGAATGTAACTGTTTTTTTGGCTGAGTCTTGAAATTTCTAGGTTGCCGAAGCTACATTGTCAGCTAATTGCCATATCAAGTATCCTCGAATATCTGTTATGGAAAAGTTGCGGGGCATCAACATGAGGATTTCCACGGCAGGTCCTAGTATGTTGTAATGCTTAGTTCTTCAGATACGAAATGGATTGAATCACTTGAATATGTGTGTAGAAGTAAACAAAAAGTTAAATAATGAAATCATATATCATAATAATTGAATGATATAATATTATAATGATCAAGTTAGAGTATGTAACTTAATTTCCAATTTGTTTTAGATTCATTTTGGTAGAATAAATTATATATTGATAGGTGATACATTTTTGTTTTAATTTTGACTTATTTTCTATTTTTTTGATTGAGTTTTTATTAGGCGAATTAGCCATTGTAATTAAAATAATGTTCAGGGTGCACTATTAGAGGTGATTGTTTTGTCTCAATATCATTTGTTATTTATTAATTTTCAACTTAATATGATATATTTTATTCTCGAAGAAAGTTGGCCGATTCATCATTCTTTTTTACAATGGTTAAAATTCAATAGTAATATGTTTTCAAGCTTTCTAGGCATCATCATGATTGGAATGGCAAGATCTGCCACATCCAATGCTTGACTTCAATATTAAGGATCTTAGGATTTTAAGATAGCATATTGAAGTTAATTTGTTTTTAGAAGTAGCAAATCAGTCCATAACATCATCAATAATAATTCCATATCATTGATTTTAGAGCTAAGCCGCTCTATTCTCTCATTTAGTTTTTGATCCACTATTGGTAATTTAGTCTTGTACTTTGGATATGATTTTTGGCATGGTCTTGTTGCACAATTCAAATTTGTAAAATTTTGCCAAGATCTTTAGGCATACTGCCAATATCAGATTGGGCCATGCGAGACAAGAAAACACATGCTTTACATGCGAGATTGAAAACAAACAATGCAATGCAAAAGAGAATAGAAAATTGGATAAATAAGCATATCATTAAGCTATGAATATGATGTACATATAGCAGAGGGAAGACTAAGCAATCAACTCCCACTAATAGTGAGTGGTGGCGAGTTAACTTCCTCAAAACTCACAAGAGGTGGCGAGTTAACTCTCTTTGACTATGACACCTAACTTGGCTTAACAACATGTATAGTGCATGTATATAAAATAATAAACACTAACACTGCCCCTTAAGTGTAGTTTAGGTGGGCATAATGGAATTGGGTCTTGACAACTAGTTTGGATGAGGCACCCAAATACAATGCAATCTTTCATAAAGTTGAGAAAAGGAGAAAACTTAGTGGGACAAATCTCCTTCACAAAAGAGAAAATATAAGAAAAATGCTCTCTAGGCATTTTGTGTCAATATTCAAAGCCTCTTTAAGTTTCTCCCAATTATTAATAGTTTCCTTGAGGTGATAGGAAATGTAATATTACAAAAAATATTGGTTTTATTTAGTTTAAGGGTGGAAAGCATGCTATTTTGTATTTACCACCTTGTGGCACCAAAAAGGCAACACCGACATGTCTAGATTGGTTGGTCAATGCTACTAAAAGTGTCATTTTTTTGCCCATGCATCTTGATCCTTATGGGCTACATTAGTATGACAAAGTCTATTAAGATATCTAAGATGAAAAAGTGCCACATTTTGATGAGTTTTTTTTCTCAAATCATGACATCTAAGAATGTTGCATTTGACCATATATATATGCATGGTTCAATATACAAAAGCATCTTTTGATTTCTCCCAACTCCTTATAGTTTTATTGAACTAGTGATGAACACAATGTTGTAGAAAGTGTTAGTTTCCTTTAGTGATAGGGTTCAAGATTGCTATTTGGAAAATTGCACCTCATAGGACCAAAATGATAGTGTTGATGTGCACATGTAGGCTAGTTTATTCTATTAGAGGCATCATTTTATTGCCCATGCATTCCAATCCTTTAAGGCTACATTAGTCTAATGATATCTCTTGAGAGGTTTGGAAGGAAAACACTGTCAAACTTAGACAAAAATGTTCTTACGATTTGTGACACCTATGAATGTTTTCTTTAAACCTACAATTGGGCATTGAATCAACCTACAATTTTTTTGCTAAATTTCACTTAGATCCTAATGTTTTTTCTCATATTGGTATTAAATGTAGCATAGTTGAAAAACTTGCAGAAAACTCGGCGAGTTGCAAAAAACTTTGCTTCCCGAGCTTTTTAGCCATTTACTCACCGTCAGAACTCGTTGAACAAATGCAAAAAACTCATTGAGTTTGTTGAGTACTTGGCAAGTTTGACAGAAAAACACGCCTGCTCAGAAAATAGTCTCCCACGACCGCTAAAATATGTTCCATGAAGGTTTGTGTGGCTTTGATGGTCTTAATTTGGGTTTTATTGTTAATGCAAAATGTACTCCATGAAGGTTTGTGTGGTTTTGAAGGTCTTAATTTGGGCTTGGTGGCTGCGTTAGGAGCATTGCCCCAGACCTCCACTAGGGGTGCCATGCCTCGACCTCGTTGGGGGTGTGACCTCGGTTGAGTACTTGGCAAGTTCGACAGAAAAACTCGCCTACTCAGAAAATAGTCTCCCACGACTGCTAAAATGTGTTCCATGAAGGTTTGTGTGGCTTTCATGGTCTTTATTTGGATTTTATTGTTAATGCAAAATGTACACCATGAAGGTTTGTGTGGTTTTGGAGAAGTCTTGACTTGGGGTTTGGTGGCCGTGTTAGAGCATTGGCCCCGCATCCCCACCAGGGTGCTGCGCCCTCTATCTCTCGCTGGGGTGTTGCCCCAAATTTCCATGAGGGGCCACCCCTCGACCATTGAGGGCATTTCTGCCCCTCAAACCCATTGAATTCTCATTTTGGATTTCAAGTACTCTTCAACCAAGTTTCCAAGTTTGCCTCGTGTCTTCATTTATAATATCGTTTAGTTCTAAATCTCTCCTTATTTTTCATGCTAGACATGGGAAGAGGGGAAGATGTAAAATTGTGGGAAATATATTAATGTAGCATTTTACTTTCAATTTTTACAAAACAATTTGCTATTTTCATTTTGTTTTAGACTATTAGTATCAACACATTCCACATGAGGATGCCATTTTGTACCTAATTTGCTTTCAAATCAATCAAATACAACTAGACTGAGCTTGTTTCTTTTATGTACTCATTTATTGACTCATTAAATGCATCTTATCATTGAATTCTGCAAAAAAAGTGCGTTTTTAATGAAATTTGAGCAATTTTTTAAGTTGCCGATTTTTTTGCCAAGTCGTGTTTTTTGGGCTTGGCAAGTTTTTCAATTTGGCGAATTTTTCAACAATGAAATGTAGTATTGCACAAAGTCTTAGTTTACTTTAATGTTATGGTTTTAATAGTGTTGTCTTGCACTCCACATATCATGAAATTAAACTTATAGTGAAAATATGTCTAAGTGTGTTGGTAGATGCTATTGGGGGCATGATTCCTTTCCTAGGCATCTTGATCCTTCTAGGCTACATTAGTGTAATAATGTCTCTTAAGAGCCTCTAAAGAACAAAAAATAAGAGAATTATCACAATTCACACCTATGAATGTTCTATTTGAATCTATAGGCGAGCCTTGGGTTAACCTACAAAATCCTCTATTGGTTTACCCAACTCTTGATGATTTTGATGTGGTGGTAGTAATATATTGTAAAAACATTAGTTTTCTTTGTTATGGTCTTGATAGTGACATCTTGCAATCCACAACACATGGGACATAGCTTGTGGTGAAAATTAAAGGTCAATGCATCACAATGGGAAACATTTGATAGTTTCAAAGACTATACAAGGTCAATAATAAATAATAACATAGTCTTTTACAGTTTACACACATACTTCACTAGAAAAAAAAGAGTATTAGAAAAGAATACAATAATACTTTTGGCTAGTTGGATTCTAACAATAGAAATGTTAGTGACATAGCAGTAGATCCCAAGGATTGTGTGAAGACTAAGTTCATGCTTGGCAGGCTTTCACTTTGCAATATGAATAGAGAAGTTATTAGTTTTTAACTAATCCCTTTCTCCTTCTGACTTAGTTGAAACTATGATTACTAAAACAAAAAGTTGGGCTACATCTAGTGAAATTCTAAGACTTGATGGTCACATAGATTTTGAAGATAGGAAAATACTAAATTTGATAAAATCATAAAGTAAAAGGACACAAAATTTCTTTTTGACTTAATTAATACATTTGGAGAAGATATTAAATGTACAACTGCTAGCGAAGAATCATATAATGATCACTATTAACAATGAAAATAATCTTAAGTTTTCAGTGAGTATCAAAAACCATTTAAAACATTTATAATCACTCTCAACAATGAGTAGTTTTAAACGCGATGGGTGTGAGCGGGAAGAAGAATTTTGAACGCGATGGGCAATGGTTGTCTGCGGATGGGTGCGAACGGGTGACTGCGGATGTGTGCGAAAGGGCCACTGTGGTTGGGGTCGCCGTGGTGGCGCCTGTGCCTTCTTTGGTCGCCTCGGTGCTGGGCTCTGTGGTCTGCGGGCTACAAGAGATTCTGTCGGTTCCTATGCGGGCTTCAAGGGACTCTGTCCTTGGTTTTTCTGCGTAGGTGGTTGGCCCTCCCCCTCCTCTGAGGGATGTGGCTGGGGGCCCTCCTCTTGTTGTTGCTACCTGCAAACATAAATCGTTTTCTGATGCTGCTCGTGCCCAACCTCTTGTTGCGGTTAGGGCTTGTCCTTTGCCTTGTGCCAGGGCCTCTCCTGTTGTGGTCTGTGGCCCTGAGGTTGTTGAGAATGAGGAGTATTATTTGCGTTAGGGTGTGGTTTGCAGGTTCAACAACTTGTGGCCCTCCCTTCCTGATCTCCATGAATGGGTATCTAGTTCTTGGAAACCTATTGTTTCGGGACAGATTGAGCTCTATCCCAGTGCTAGATGTGTTTTCTTTGTTGCTTTTTCTTCCCCGGAGGATCGTCACAGAGTGTGGATGTGGGGTGTTCATTCTTTGTTCATCCGGCCTTGGTCTTGCTCTTTCAATCCTCTTACAGAGCCTTT
Organism: Sequoia sempervirens; assembly: GCA_007258455.2. Classification (NCBI taxonomy): domain Eukaryota; kingdom Viridiplantae; phylum Streptophyta; class Pinopsida; order Cupressales; family Cupressaceae; genus Sequoia; species Sequoia sempervirens. The sequence goes on from VDFB02298139.1 coordinate 24,617, forward strand.
GAACATTAGACCTGTTTAGGTTCATTTGCCGAATCTCCCAATCCAATTTTGGGAGGATTCTTGCTTTGAAGCTATTGGCAGCTTTTTGAAGGTGGATTCTACAACTCGGGACCTTGGGCATACTACAGTGGCTCGTATTTTAATCGATTTGGACATCTCCAAACCTCTCTTTGGTGATGTGGTTTTGATGGTGGAGGATCGACCTTGGAAGTAGCTTCTGGACTATGAGGGGCTCCCTTTTCGGTGTAGGCGTTGTTTCTCTGTTGGTCGCCTGGCCTCTAGCTGCCCTCTTGCTCGCTGCAAGGGTGTTGCTACTTGGTGGAAGAATGCTCTCGGACCATCTCGCGGTTGATCCTGATGTTTCCTCTGAGGTGGGCGACTCTCCTTTGTCTGCTCCTTTGGTGTCGGAGCCTATCTTGACTCCTCTTCCAGCCTGCCCTTCTTTGGATCCTTCTGCTGTCGGTGTCTCGTCGGTTGCTCGTCTCTTGTCGGTTGATGTTGTTGGTCCTTTGATCGCTCTTGTCTCCTCATCTGCTCTGTCGTCTCCCTTGCTGCGTGTTGGCTCCTCGTCTGGGGTGGTTGTTGTGGATTCGGCCCCCTCGCCTCGCTCTGTGGGTTTGCATTTTGAGCCTTCCTGGTCGGTTGTGCTGCAGAAGAAGAAGGGACTCCCCAAATCCATTGCCTCTGCACGGCCTCGGGTTTTGGGAGTCAAATTGGTCCCCTCCTCTAGAGTTGTCTAAGTTCTGTTTGTTTTTCTATAGCTGTCTGTCAGCTGTTTCTATTTGGTTTCCTTTGGCCCTCTGGGCTCTCTGTGTAAAGGGTACAACACCTTGTAAATGTTGCTTATCTTATCAAAAACAATGAGTAGTTTTAATCTTTAGAATTTAGACCATGAGAAACATTTAAACCATTTAATCCAAAAAATACATACATAATATTTTTGTATCGATCTTAATAAGGCCATGAAGGTATACATGTAGTGAGTATTGAAACCATTTAAAACATTTATAATCACTCTCCACAACGAGTAGTTTTAATCCTTAGCACTCAAACCATGAGAAATATTTAAACCATTTAATTAAAAAAATACATACATCATATTTATGCCTTGATCTTAATAAGGCCATGAAGGTATACATAATGTCATGAAAATGTCATATAATATCACAAGGCATACAATGCTATATGGGTGTACAATAAAGGTATAGAACAAAGCCATATATGTGTATAGAAATATTAGTAAAATATAAATATATCTTGCGAAGCTATATAGACATATAATGATATACATCAATGAATACAAATCTATGCCTACATGACATGAAGGCATACACCAAAATATCTATACATAAAAACTACATAGTCTCATCAAATAATTAACCTCTCTTGGCCTCT
>VDFB02298140.1:0-39480 GCA_007258455.2 Sequoia sempervirens
CACAATGTTCAAGAGCTTGAAGATGTGGTCAACTACACATAAGGTAATTATTCCCAATCAAGGAAGAAAAGGAAAAAAATCCTAGGTCTTGAATCAACATGGGTCAAGCTAGGTATTTTTCAAAAGGATTTGTTTAAAACTACCCCAGATTGTGGTGAGAACAAGAAACATGACAGGATTTCAAATCAAGAGAAACTCAAATGGGATGGTGAAGAAAATGGTCAAAAGAAAATTGATTCCATGATGAAAGTAGGGAAGAGTGAGACTCTTCTTGAACAAAAATGAGGCTTCTTACTTGGAATGTTAGGGCCCTCAATGCCCCTAGAAAATGGAGCCTAATCAGACACCATATCAAAGTTTGTCAAGTGGAAATAGCTCTTCTTCAGGAAACAAAACTATGGGATCCGGATTTGATCAAGTTTAGCAAAAAGCTAAAGTATTGGAAATGGTTAGGGGTTGGAGTTGAAGGTGCATTTGGTGGTATGGTAACTATTTGGAAGCCCCAAATGGTATTAGTGTAAGAAGTCGACTCTAATCAAAACTAGTTGGCATGTCAGGTAAGGAGTTTAATTTCAAATCTTCATTTTTTGCTTATTAATGTTTATGGTCCATCTTCATGTATGCAAAAAAGGCAAGTGTGGTAAGAGTTAGATAAAATCCTCAGTCACCTAGGATTGGACTTTTGTTTCTTGGGGGGATATTTCAATGCTATTCTAAGGCCTACAAATAAAAGAGGTGGGTGGGTAGAGTCCTTCAAACCCAAATAGATTTTGAACACTTTATGGAGAGAAATTCATTGGTAGAGATGCAATCTGGGAATGGTAGCTACACGTGGACAAATAGAAGGAAAGGCTTTTGTAGCATCATAGAAAATATTGATAGATTCTTTTTCAAAGGGAATTTGGGAACTTTTCCTTCCAGCATGGATAGCAAAATCAATGTGTGGGTGGGTTCTGATAATTTTCTAGTTCAACTACACATAGAAGGTGAGAAAGGACCCGTTTGTTGTCCATTCAAGTTTGAAATGATGTGGTTTAAGGACCAAAATATTTTGGGTCTGATTAAACAATGGTGGTTAGAATGTAATCTGGGCAAACTAAGATGTTCAATATAGTTTCAAAATTGAAACATGTTAAGCAACAAATAAGACAATGGAATAAGGGCCACTTCAAAAATATTTTTGAGGAGAGGATCAAGCTTGAGGGTGAACTAGAAGCTCTAGTTGAGGTTGTTATCAGCCAAGGGATGTACAATGAAAGTTTTGAACAAGAGAAGGATTAGACTATGAAATTGAATGATCGACTTTTGGCTAAGGAGTAACTATTTTGGAGACAAAAATTGAGGGAGATCTAGCTCAAGTCACCAGATAAGAACACTAAGTATTTTCACAATTCAACAAAGGTTCACAGAGAAATCAATAGGATTGTAAGTATTAAATCAGCTAATGGTCATTTATTGGAGGATCCTCATCAGATTAAAGATTCAACAATTGAATACTTTAGAAATTTTCTTAATGACTAGGGAGGCTCCAATTCTTGGGGCACATCGTGACATTTTAGCTAACATTCTTGCTGGGGTATCTGGTTCATAAATGGAGGATTTGAATGAAAAATTCTTGGAAGAAGTAAAAGCCATAGTTTTTGGCTTACATCCTGAGAAGGCACCCAGGCCAGATGGCTTCCCGATAATTTTTTTCTAGAAGTGGTGGGATTTTGTGGGTTCAGAAATAACTGAGGCAATAAAGGACTCAAGAAACTCAAGGTAAATCCTTAGGGAGGTAAATAAATCTTTCATTACACTCATTCCAAAGAAAGAGAAGTCAGAGTCTTGGGATGAATTTGCAACATATTATACAATATTCTTGCTAAGGTTGTGGCCAACTTCCTTAAGAAAATTCTTCCATCTATCATCTCTAAAGAGAAAACAAGGTTTCTGCCTAGGAGGTCGATCCTTGATGGGGTAATTATTGCTCAAGAATTAATCCATTCCGTTCAGAAGATAAAGAAACCAACAATGTTGTTAAAATTGGATATAAAAAAAGTGTATGATAAGGTGAATTGGTGCTTTTTGTTCAAAGTTTTAGAGGATTCTGGGTTTCAAAAAGAATAGCTTGATTGGATTTTTGGCTAGGTGGATAGCCCATAGTAATCAGTCTTAGTGAATGGTTCTCTTGAAGTTTTTTTCATTGCATTGAGGGGCCTAAGGTAGGGAGATCCACTTTCTCCTTTCTTGTTTATAATCATGGCAGAAGCTCTAGGTCGATGGTTAGATAAGGAAAGATGTAGTGGTTGGGTGGAAGGCCTTTAGGTCACAAGTAGTCTTCCTTCTATCACACATCAACAATTTGTAGATGAAACTATGTTGTTTAGGGTTGCCTCGATAAGAGAATCTCAAAGGTTAAAGGGAATTTTGGACAAGTACACTTTGGATTTAGGTCAGGAGCTAAATCTAGTTAAGTTAGAAGCTTTCTTCTTCAATGTGAGCAGCGCTTTCAAATTTTGCGGTGTCTTGGTTTCAGAAAGGGGCAGTTGCCATGTAAATATTTGGGACTTTCATTAGCTAAAGGAATTCAACATGGAGGTACTTGGAATGCTTTGTCAGAAAAGGTAAAAGAACAAATTTTGTCATGGAAGAGTCGTTGGCTATCTTGGGCTGGAAGACTGACAATGTTAAAATCTGTCATTGTTGCTCTTCCCATATATATGATTTCTTGCTTTCCAATGTCGATGGGCGTGATTAAATCCCTAAATAGATCAATGGAGGATTTATTTTGGAAAGGGGGTGCGGATCAGAAGAAGTTTCCATTAATTAAGTGGCAAAAAGTGTGCGAAAAAAGGGAAGAAGATGGTGTGGGGCTAAAAAATATGCTTTTGCAAAATAAGGCCCTTGGGGAAAATTTTTCTTGGTCTATTTGTATTCATTCAAAGTTAAAGTGGGTTAAAATTGTGAGGGCCAAATACCTAGACAATGAAGACAATTGTTTTTTGAAGGCTAAATCTCTTCCTAGAAGATAAATTTTTTCTGAATGCTAGATCTCTTCCTAGTGGTTCTCACATTTGGAATTTCATTAAAAGTTCTAGAGATCTCATTTTGGATTACTTAACCTAGGAGGTTAAAAATGGTAGGGAAGTGCTTTTCTAGGAGGATTCCTAGGAAGGCTTACCCATCCTAGCAGAGGATCCCTCTTGTCTTATGGATGGTTTTTATCGTTGGAAGTCTCCTAGATAGCTGGGGCTGGAAGATCAAGATCTTGAAGCCTTTAAGAAGGTTATGAAGGGGAGATGTGTGTAGGGGAGACAAGGTAGGGATAGAATTCAGTGGAATGCTTGGAAAAGGAGGAATATTCTACAAAAGTAGGTTATGCTATTCTTACCTCTTTAGGTGTTGTTGAGCCAAGTTTACCAACTCAATTATGCTGGAATAAGGCTTGCCTTCCCAAGGCTGGTATATTCACCTAGGAAGTGGCTCAGGGTAGGGTGCTAACTAGGGACAATTTTGCAAAGCTAGGTTTCCATGGTCCATCTAGGTGCCTTTTGTGTAAAGGTCTAGAGGAAATGGTGGATCATTTATTTTTAAATTTCCAGTTTTCATAGGTTATTTGGGAGTGGTTGTGTTTGAAACTACAGTGGAAAACAACATTCCCCAACAAGTTGTTAGTATTACTAAATTCTTGGCCATCCCCCTTAAAGTAATATTTGTTAAGGTACCTATGGTTGATGAGTCCTTCAATCGTCTTATGGGAAGTGTGGAAGGAGAGGAATAGGAGGATTCTTTAGGATAAGGAAATGCCAATTCCTAGATTGTAAAGTAAAATAGAGGCTTGTATAGTGGAATTCTTCAATGCAAGGCTGGAAGAGATGATGCTAAAGGGCATAACTTCTCATTCTAGGATTATCTGATGTTGAAGAACTAGTTTGGTCTTAAGGCTCCTACTTTTGTAGGCTGAGGGGGTGCAACAATGATAGAAGAGCATAGTAAGGTGGCTTGGTTTCCTATGGATCTAGGTTGGGTGAACTGAACTTTGATGGAGCTTCAAAGGGAAATCCTAGTCCTTCTAGTGTGAGATGCATTGCGAGGGATAACAATAGGGTTGTCTTGGGGTCATTAGCGGTTGCTCTTCCTAAGGGGACAAATAATGCAGTCGAATTTTGAAGCTTTACTTCTTGGACTAAATTTATGCAGAGAATTGAAAGTGAGTTAGGTGGTAATTGAGGGTGACACCACTTTAGTAATCAACACTTTGAGGAATTTTTTTTTTTTGAATTGGAAGTTGGGAGAGAAGCTAGAGGTGGCTCTGGGATTGATGGAAGGTTTTGAATAAGTAATGGTCAATCATATCCTAAGGGAAGGGAATGTTGATGTTCATCTCCTATCTAATATGGGTGTGGTTGGTCCTGATAGAAAAGTGATTGGTAATTCTATGGTGTAAAGTTAGTGGGAGGATGGGAGGGTGGCCCTCCAAGTTGGCAGAGGGCTTCTGATGGGACATGGTGAGTGGAATCCATGTAGGGGTGCTTAATGCTGAGGTGGAAGTTGAAGGCTTCATAGAGTGAAAGGGTAGAGAGGTCACTCAAGTCGAGTACAAGCATTGAAGGTTGTCAGTTTAAGTGTGATTTTTTAATGAAGGCTTTGTATATGAAGAAGGGTTTGCAGGACAAAATTTTTGTTGCAACGACAACTTGCTTACTTGGTAATGATTCTTCATTCATGTGATGATAGCATTGCTAGGTGAGTGTGGAATTTAATAATGAGTGGAGATGATGGTATGTACAAAGTAATAACACATTCTTGGTGATTGTTGTTTTTTTAATGGTGGTAGTCGATTGATGGTCATAGCTCATATTTCAATGTCGTCTGTGGGTGACAATGGCCAAGATCTTGAAGTATATCATATAAGTCTCGGTGGAGGGTTTGGCATGGCTTGGAGTGAACACTCCAATTTCTTTGAAGGCGATGTCGAGGCAAACAACATTTTGAGAGATAAAAGTCTAGAGGTTGAAGCGAATTTTGCTCAACATCGACCCTCTCATAGTTGTAGCGGTCAAAATAATTATGGGCACTGTTCACCTCGAGCAAAAGGAGTATGGGAGAGACAATGTGCATGTCTCCTCAAGGTTTTTGGCCTCTCTACTTGACAACCGTGTTCCTAAGTTGGAGGCAAATGTTACACCCCAATTGTATAGCTACTATTGCATAGGTAAATTGATTGTAATGATTGGATCATTGAGATGAATAAAACATGTTTCTTGTTATCAATATGAATATGCTTCCATTTAATGATTGCCTCATTTAAATATTAGTTCTATTGATGTTATTCTTGATGAATGTTGCATGCAAAGTTATTGAGTAGTGTTTATTCTAACTTTTGAGATGTTTCATGTATACTGTTATGTTGTGAACAAATGACTCCCATTAGCATGTCATTTGATACAAGTAATTGAACCATTCCTCCATGCAGAGGGTGAAATATCACTCAGGAGAGGAGCTTGGTTGGGTAATCGGTAAAGTAAACTATCTGAGCATACACACATGTCACTTAGATTGAGTAAGCTAATTCAATTTGTGTGAGTTATAGGTAAGTCATCCATAAGCTTGTATGGTTGCATTAAGAGTCTTGTCTACTTCTGTATGCATGTATAAGTGATGTTTACCTATGTATTTATTTATGTTATTTTATTATGATGGTAATGTTATTGAATGTAAGTGGATAGGAAGTGGGCATATATACATGTATATAGTATATGCACATATCCATATGTATATACATATTGGTACAAATGTATGTTGGAAAATGAATATGCTAATACGAATGCATCAATATGGTATACCTACATATACGTGCACATTGAGGAACATATATAGATGTATATACATCTATATATACACACAACCTATGTTATTTGGATGTTAATAATATTATATTATTCTTGCTTGGCAAATTTACATATATATGTATATATATATACATGTCAGATATGCTGACTAGCTTACAATATGTTTATTATGGGATATATATATGTAAATGAATATATATAAATTATAGTAAAATAATACATATATATATATAGATACATATTATACTAAGGTATTTAATAATATATGTATATATATATAAATATTATCAAAACTTTAATTTGATATATATATAAATAATATTATATATATATATAACTATTTAATTTAATATCTCAATTGGGAAAATCGAATGATTTTCTAAATTGATTTTCATTAAGGAAATTGACTTGTTTCCTAACAATGATTATTTAGCATTAACTTAACATTTGAATTGGGCTATTCATATTTTATTTTATTTAAATGGAATCACTAAACATTTGACTTGAACCTTTTTATTAAATGAAATATTTTGGACTCAACTATTGAAGTTGAGTTAATAATCTTCCAAACTTTTGACCCCTGGAAATGATGGAAGGAGTTGTGCAGGAAGGATTTCCACACTGAGAAGTGCGCTCAAACTGTCTTTGATTCATTCAATCTTCTAGCTGCTAATTCTGTCAATGTGTCTTCAAAACAAGGAGGAATTTTTCACTAATTTATCAAATCCTCCATTGCTAGATGAATCAATTGTAGGTATTGATGCTAAGAAATTAACCATGTATATTTTGATAAAGTCTTTACCTATTTTCAGTTTTGGAGATCGACTCGTCTCCATGAGACTAGGTATGTTATTGGAAATCCACCACATATTGATGGAATAATTCAAATTGTTGTTCTGGCAGTTTGAATGCCTTTTTATTTGGAAATTGTTGAGGTTGGGAGCCATATAAATAGCTACCCCATCCTCATTTTATTTCAACACTCTTCACCCACTTTTGTGCATACATTCATGTTGCTACGCTTCAACAATTGAGGGATTCACATCTTTGTTTCCTGAGAGCTATTATAATTTCTTAGAGCCATTACAATTTTTGAGAAGAATCATTATTCTCTGAGAGAAATTATTTTCTAATTCTGAGAGCAAAATCATATATTTTCTCAGTGACATTTCTTCATGTTGCTGAAAGAGCAACCATCATCATAATTTTCTAAGTTTATAATTGAGGAGCTAAAATCAATTACCAGTTGAATATCAATTATTGAGAGTTCATTTTATAAGAGAGAAACAAAGCCTTTTCAAGGATTGTTGATATTCTGGAAGTGTTGCAAGTACAAACCAAACCACAATCATTGGAGAAAAGTTTAAATCAGACATGGGATATTATTCTACTATTGTTTAAATAGTAATTATTTACATATTTCTGGAAATGCATTTTACTAATTGTGCATAGTTAGGTATTTGCATTGAGATCTGTATATCTATTATGAATTGAAAGTGATCCAATTCTATGAACTGCATATAGTTGGACCAAGGAAGTAAATTGTTTAAAAGATAAATATGCATACTTGTGTTTTGCATCAATTGTATGATCTCAATATAAGGAGAATATGGTTGTAATTAGCTACTAAATACTAGGACGGAAATGAAGGCATTGAGTCAAGTAATGATCCACGACTTAAGTTATTAGGTTAACTTAGACAACTTGAGATACTCCTAGGATGAATACATCCATTATAGGAGTGGAAATTGTAAGTTACTTTTTATCTTCATTTCTAGTAGTTTAGTTTGTTTTAGGATGTCTGGGGTACGCTATATCCATTGAAGAACAAACCTAGGCGTAGTGTAAGGAAGCCTTAATTCAAATCGACCCTAACTAGTGCATGTGATAGATGAACTTCATTCTATACATTGAATGGGAATAATTTGGCCAAAGTAGTGAAATGTACAACATCCACTTAGGTGTGAGATAGTTGAGACTAGACTACCAGTTCACCGTGATCCCATATTACATACTAGTTTGAGAGTTGTCAGATGCATATGACCTAGATATGTAAGACACAACACTGTGCTCAGTTGGTAGTTGCTTATTGGATACCCTACCAATCTCTTTGTTCAAAGGGAGGTCCATCTAGTGAATGATAGATGTGCGGGGGACCACACTATAAGTCCGTGGTTGGTAGAAAAGTGCCCGAGTGATGTTTCTCCTCCATAGAGAGCAACCAATGTACCAATATTTGAAAGGACGGATTCTTGGACCTTCTTACTACTATTTTTTCAATATATTATGAGCTATGTATGTATCTTATGCTTTCTTACTTTGTTAAATTTTTGAAAAGAAATAAAATTAAAGTTGAATTATGTTGTATCATGATTTCAAATTGAAAGGAAAAACTTTATTGGAATGGCATTATCTTTACTTGTTGTTAAATTATGAAATTTTTATTTTATGTATGGGTTAGGTCATCATGACGAAGGAGATGTTGGGGAGGCTATTTAGGAAGGATTTGGTAGGTGGTGTGGAGGAGGTTTTGAAGGCGACAATTTTAGGCACTGGGATCCTGGGTCCAGATGATTTGGAGCTCTTGCGAAAGAACAACGAGGTTGTTAAGTTTTATCCCTTCCTCTTGGACCTGAGCAGGATGGCTCTCTTGCGCCACCAGATGATTTTTGTTGTTGCAATGGAGTATCTAAAGTGTAATTTGTTTGATTTTTTGGTTTTTTGAAATTTTTAGTAGTTGATAAGTCTAAATGTGGCCTGTACGAGTTGGGTTTTTTTTTGTTATGATAATAGAATTGTCAATTTTGAATTTTATCATTGTGATTGAATTATCAATGAAGGCTATATGGAGTCTAGTCATCTTAGGGTGAAGTCGAAGCACTCGTTATCTCCTGCTTAGCAGATGGTTGTATCCTTTTCTTTTCTAAATTAATAAAATAAAAACTCTTACGTATCAAAAAAAATAATAAATAAATAAAATTCATTCTTTCAATGCTTGAAAATGAAATATGGTTTAAATGTCATCAAGTGTCATTAGTATATTGTAGTCTAAATATCATCTCCTAGTAGAATTTATATCTAGAAAATATGAGATCACATTGAATCTCAATCTTGAATTACAATAAATGTATGCTTTCTAAGACAAGTGAATTTATGATGACAGTGGATATTGGAGTATAAGGTTGGTAGGAAAGGAATATTTTATAGTTTTGGTAGTGGTATCTTAATAGTGAAATTAATTAATTTGCATGGCATCATTCAATAAAAAAATTCTACAAGTAGGTTGAATTGAAAGTTAAAGGAAATGGAACTCATTATGGTAGTCTACACATAAAAGGTAAGGTATTTTCTACAAAAAAAAAAGAGTATTACTAGATGCATAATGTTATTTCTCTGACTCTTAGTATGATCGATTGGACAATTTATGTGTATGACTATGATGTTATGTATTCAACTTCTCACAATGAAGAAATAGAAGCCCTTGTCAACTCAAACATGTTATCTTAAGAATTTAAAGTTTGGGTTTCATAAATGATGCATACTACTATGGATGGTGGGTCAAATTTTATATAAAGGTAATTCTATGTATAATAAACTTGAAATTAAAATCAAGAATTTATGGTTTTGAGTTTTGCAAATGATGCTTACTATTACATGTATGATGGGTCAAATTTCATAAAGATAATTCTATGTATGAGAAATTTGAAATCAAAATCAACACATGCAATTTCTATTATAACACTATTGATAGTGACTTAACAAAAAATAATTTAACTATGCTTTATTGCCCTCATTATGACCCACACCTAGTGGTTTCTTATACATATGATGTAAAGTTTTATGAAAGATTATTTGTTGTCATTGACAATGACCATGTAGTTAAACTTGTCATGGAAATACTGTGTGTTAATAGGCCAGTTAGGGAGCATAAACTATTTACTCAACATCATGAAATATAAGGATGAAAATATTTTTGAGGACAAAATAAAAATCATTGTCATGGATAAAGACTTTGAGTCTAGAGAGAAATTTTTTGTATGTTTTTGTCCAATGGATGAACAATGGAGCCTATTATAGAAGCTAGTAAAATGATTTTATAATATGAGTTTCCAATTGAACATTGTGCAAAGTTATTTTTGAACAAGATATTGTAATATTTTAATGTAAGAAGCTAGTAAAAATTAATATAAGACTCAAATATGTTTATGTTCTTAAATTATCTATATTATCTAATTGTTTAATTTAAAAAAACTCTAGTTTTTAGATACACATTAAACATTTAAACTTTATAGTATATGTTATTGATAATATGTATTTAGTTAAATTATTATAAATATTAAAACTTATCACACAATAATAATATGCTAATTGTTTTGAATAAATGGGAAAAATAGGTTTTGAAGGGACCCAAAACCATTTACAACAAAATGCCACTCCAACAAGTAATCAATAGCCCACTAGCGCAACCCAACAGCCAAAAAACCAGCCATCATAGGTGCTAAACTAAAAAAAGATAAATAACACCTAGCAACACCCACCTGCAAAGAAACAACAAAATAACCTACAAGAGACTAAAGCCCAACAGAAACAGAAAGAAACAAGAAACTAGTTTTGGCCACTTGGAGTTTTGGCCACCTCAATTTGTCGGTTCTTATAATTTTCAACCATATCCAACAGTTCCTTTTTCTCAACATCAAAAGCTTTCTTCCATTTAGCTGAACCTCTGCCAACAGGAACCTTGTTGTCATCCATCATAACTTTTTTACCCTTTCTCTTGGCCATATGCTCTTTCTCCATAATCTTGTAGAAATGAACCTAATCTTCTTTGAGCTAACCAATTTTCTTAAAGAGAACTTATGATGCTTCTGCACTATTCTTGATCGAGGTATGGCTCACCTGCAACAATTTTTTAATATCACCATTTATACCTTGCAACTTTGGCCTCAAGGGCATGCATTCTTTCCTTGCAAAATGACTTAAAGTCATTAAATGAACCTTCCAGTTCCACCAATCTATCAATGAGGATGTCAGATACAAAGGCCTTCTGAACATTCTACATATTTGCCTTTAAGCCTCTTATCTTAATATTAATTTTATTGAATTATTGTAAAGTCCACTTGGACAATTTGAAGGTGCCTATAGCCCCTACCCTAGCCATACCCAACAAACCAAACATAGAGGTATCATCTTTGTCTAGGTATGAAAAATCCTCTGAAAGAGGATCAATCTTTAAGGGTGGAATAACATTTTTCTTTTTCTCACCCTCCACATTCAGATCCCCAACCTCCTTGTCCAAAGACACCTTAGGCAAGTCATGAACTGGAGAATCCCCAACAGTCACCATTTTTTCAATAGGAATCTTACCTTCCTCCGCCTCTTTGGAGTCCTTGGCCGCACCAACAGATTCATTTTTCTTCAAATTAGCTAGCCTTTTTTATAGTCTTCTCAATTTTTCAACCGAACCAACATTACCCTAGGTCCCAACCTCAATAGCCCCACCAACAACACCTTTATCAACAACCACTTCCACAACCTTAGGAGAGGACCCATCTGACCCTACCTCCATATCATCACTCACAAAAATGGCCAACCTCTTAGGAACCCTATTACTCTTAGAACCCGCCACCCTCCTTTTTCTTTGAAGTCGAAGCCTCACCCACAGGGGAGACATCAACTTCATCCTCACTCCACTCCTCCTCATCTGAAGAGGAATCTGAATCTGACGACCCAAATAAAGCACTTAAAATATCTTCTTTACCTTTAATGGTCAGGGCCAGGGAAAGGGATTGGAAATGCTCCATAATAAGAAAAATAAGCCCCTCATGGAGGATAGGGGCCCTCCTATTCTTCAGAAGAGCATACATCGAGGATTCCAAAGAAGATAAAAGAAAAAAGAGGAAAGATATAAATAAGCCATGCCTAGAATGATTAAGAAGAGTGAAATGGTGACCAAGGAGAGCCTTAAATCTTCCTTCCAACGTCACATACCACATCATCATCTCCATAACCCTAGTCTAGGTCTTCTTAAGAGAGGTTCTATCATAGCCCTAGCTCTCCAACCTGACCAAATTATTTCACTCATCATCCTTACAAAACTTGGTCATCACTCCTCATTGCTCTTTTTATCTTTGAAGAAATTCCTTCCCATAGTCGGAATCCCCGTAATGGTGGAAATAAGGTCCTTATTCACATCCACCTCCAACTCTTTCATCACAAGCTTGCGATTATGCCAGAAAGTAAAAAACTTGGCCGAGGCATTAGAGTTATGCACGTGCAATCTCTCCAAAAATGGAGTGAAATTTCCATGACAAAGAATGTTCTAGATTTTCTCTTTTCTCTGAATATCACCACAAGAGTCTAGCTCAATTCGGCATCTATCTCCACCCATGGTAGCCCAATCAAAACACACAAAACCCTAGAGAAAATTACCCAGAAGAAAGTAAAACAACCAAAAGAAATGCACAAAGTGTGCTAGATGGGGAGAAGTACAAGGCCATAAAAGCCGCATCACCTTATTCGACGCCATCAATTCTTAAGATGTTTCTAGCATTCTCGAGAATGATCAATCCCTCCTCTCACAAGCGAAAATCACTAAGGCAAACAACAAAATTGGAAAAATAATCACCCAAAGATTTTCCCTCTTGATAAATGTGAGAGACACGAGTCTCTTCACAAGATTGTAACATAATTACCATATCCTTTATTAACTAGTCCACGTTCCAACTCAGGGGATGCGTACCACACAAATTGTTTATGATATTCATAGAATCTTCTTCCAACCAAATTTTGGAGAAACCCTTACTAATTACATATCTAATACTCATGAATGTAGCCTCTGCCTTTGCATGATGATTAGTCTATGTACCCAATGGGAGTGCCACCACGCCAAGATGTAAGATGCTAGTTGTTAATAAAATTTAAAAATGTATAAAATTTAGATAATAAAATTAAATTAAATTTAGTTTCAAGGCAATGAAAACCCTCTTATTTTTTTAGAACCTCTTTCATTTTTATTTTCATATATTTAATAATGTTTATTAAATGTATATATTTTTTAGATAGATGAAATAAACCTAAGGGGGCCATACCCATTAATATTTAATAATAAAAATATTATAGAGATCATACTACTCCTATGGAAGGCCACAATAAAAACCACACAAAGCTATAATATAGATAAAATATTATAGAGATCATAGAGATCATAAAAATATTATAGAGATCATTCTACTCCTATTTATAATTGGAATACATAGCAAAATGTCATCATTTGTTACATGTTGATACTTGTCAAATAGACCAAAGATATTTTTTGCGAATTACTACCTTCAAAATTGTGCACATATTGTTGATTAGAAGAAAATTGGTCATTCCACAACTTCATGTCTTCAATCTATACCATTTTTCCTTTATCAAAACTAGGACCTACTTCCTCAAATGTATCAACTTTCAACTAATGATGCTATTAGAAAAATGTGCTAATTTGGGTGTAGTTCAAAGGAACACTATTATTCAACATGTGTCCAAGAGTAAAAATGTCCTTATTCTTTCCCATAGTCCCAAAAACTTTAAAAATATATATTTCTAGGCCTACTAGCTCAATTGAGTTAGCTAAGCTAATTCAATAATACTTTACTAAATAGCACACCATCTATAATTTATTAGAATGATAATCTTGAGAGATTACACCAACCATTAAATGTTACCTTTATGCAAACAAAAACTTCACTACTTTTATGACTTTTCTTTTTAGAATAGTGTTGTAATGGGACCTGCTCAAAGTGTATCATTTCTCAACCAATTGTATAATGAAAAATGTGATTAGGAATAAATAATCGCTCAAATTTCAACTATAAACTTGAAGGGAGTCATTAATAGCTCATCATAAAAAACTAAACTAACATTTTTAGATGATATATATATATATATATATTTGTTTGGTAAATAACTGCTAAGGGGCAAAACCCTGTGCTTTTGACTGGAGTTATGAACCAGTGAGACCACATACGGGGGACCTCATCTCCTATATCTCCATTTAACCGCCACCACCATATCCACTATTGTTGCCACCATCTCCACTATCGTTGCCACCATATCCACCACCGCAACTGCCCTTGTTGACCCCATTGTTGCTTTCTCCCCGCGGCAATCCCACTATCCACCATGGGACTCGAACCTTAGACAAACCAGCTGTTTCCCTTGCAACTTAACCATTGCACTGTGGGGTCAACCCCTAGATGTTATATATTATATTTATTATTGTTGATTTCTATTTTAATTTTGACAACTCTAGTTAAATTTTGGGGTAGCACAAGCATGTGCCTTTTAAAGGCTTTTTGAGCACCACTATTTATTGTATTATTGTAATTACTAGTTGAATGTGGTGTATTATCCACTCTTTTAAAATATTATTAACACTTGTCTCTTAACTCTAAGGAGATCTATTATGGAAACTTTCAGTTCAAATTCGAGTGTGTTAGAATTTGTTCTCAAAAGAGAATAAAAGTTGTTGATGTATATTTATCCAATGTAAAATTTATCATTTAGTGTATAATACTTTTGCTAGCCACATTATTTTTTAAAAATATTATGGTCAAAATTTCTAGTAAGAACTGACAATGTGAACACAATTGAAAAAAATGCCATCGAATTAATTTATTTTATAAAAAATTATGAATGAATTTTCTAACAAAAACTAACAATGTGAATGATTTTTTTAAATGGAAAAATTCACCATGAAAAACCAAAAATGCAAATATTTTTTTTTTAAAATGTCATAGAATTTTGTTTTCTTTAAAAATTGGCATATATTTACCAAAAAAAAATGATTTCCTTAGGATGATTAGAATACCAGTGAAGAGAAAGATGATGGTAACACTAAAGGTCTGAGGAATGAAAGAGAAAGGATTCTTATTAAGAGAGACAATATGGGTTGTAGAGTCCATACAAGTGGCAACCATGTTGAGGAATTAGAGGAAGAAGTATTAGAAGAGGATGAAGAGGGGGTATTTGTGTGAGAGGATACGCTATTGGTGTAATCCATGAGTGCCTCAATATTATAAGGAATATTTGTGTCGTAAAGGGAACTCATTAATGCACTATGCAAAGTACTTTTTATGAGATTTAGAATGACTTATTTCCTTAATTCGTATAAGGGAAAGATCTTTCTCAATAATAGAATTATTATAGTATTATTATCTTGATGTTCTTAATATTCTTCAAAATGGTTCTCAATATGAGCATTATTAGTCACCATGTCAAAAAGCATCTCATTCTCATTAGCATGACTAGGATACAAGCATTTATATGTAATATCCTCTATAAAATGAGATTATAATCTTGAGTAGCTTATGGCATAAAGAATCCCTAAAGTGCTATAAAAAAGAGAGGTAGAAAAATTGATGCAGGAGCATCCAGTAGTGTAAGGGCAATCTTGCATCACCCAAAAATAGTTAAATTTTAGTTTCTCAGTTTTTAGATGTTTTTACATTTTTGGATACCCTTTTCGTCATAATGAAATTCTCAATTTACGGTTTTTATTTTCTATTCCTGGGCTAAAAGATATTGCAGTTTTAGTTTCCCAGATTTGCACCTGAAAATCTTCTGAGTTAGATTTGAGGCACTTAGAATTCCCGGATCGGCCTTGAAACTTGCTAAAATTAGCATAGTAGATTTTTAGTATGTTATTAACTTCGAGACCTTTCCAATGGTTCAAGCGGTTCGTGAATCAGAGTCCCAGATCAAAAGTTAGCAATACAGGAAGTTGGTGCACTTTCTAGAAGATACGATTGCAAATGTTCTTTTGAAATTTGAACTTCAAGTTGTAATTTTTTGGCACCAAAACCGCCTAAACTCAAATTTGAATGTTTTTTTGGCTCCAAACCAAAGAGGATCTCTATTTATGGGTGGGTTTCTAATTTTTTGGGGAATTTTTTGGGGACAGCTGGCATGTGTGAAATTGATTCTATAACTACCTTAACTTTGCATGTGTTGTAGAACTTGGGGATTTGAGATCCTCTGCATTAAGAAGCTCCATTTTTTGAATAATAAAATTATTCTCTTATTTTTGGGTTATTTTTTCTAAGTCTCGAGAACATTGCCCTTATCAAGTAGTATCGAGGCCCGGGTTTTCTTGGCGATGTGGGCCAGTCGGTGATTGTGAAATGATTCACACACGAGCTAAGGTTATTAAGATTCGAGGAGTCCAAGAAAGAAAGATGCCTCGAAGTGATTCTGGTAGGCGTGGTGGTGCGAGGTGAGTCAGTGGTAGAAATGCTGGTGGAAGAGATGCAGCGAGTAGCCCTCCAAAGGCGGTTGATGATTACAAGAACAGGTGAGAGGGTTAAGCACGAGGGAGGAAGAAAGTGAGGATGAAGAGGAGAGGAAGAAGGTTCAAATGTAGAAGAGGAAGAAGAAGCAATTGATCAAGACCAAATGCGGCTAATAAGGGCCATTTCGAAGATCGGGAAAAGACCCAGAGTAGAAGTCCCTAGTTATTCCGGAAGTTTGAACCCGAAAGAGTTGATCGATTGGATCAATGAGCTAGAAGAATATTTTGAGTATGAGGAAATAGAGGACCCAAATCGGGTTAAGTTTGCAAAAATGAAGCGGAAGGGCCATGCCAGTATTCGGTAGAAAGAGGTCCAGTTGGAAAGAAATTGAAGAGGAAAAGGAAATATCACCATATGGGATCGCATGGTAGAGAAATTGAAGAAGCAGTTCATACCAATGGACTACAAGTTAGATCTGTTGAAGAAATTGCAAGGGTTGAAGCAAGGAAGCATATCTGTGAAAGAATATACTAAATATTTTCACAAGATAATCATCAAAATAGGCCACACAGAGGCCAATAAGGAGAAGGTAGCCCGATATCTTAATGGGTTATGACCGAGCATTCAGGAGGAGTTAAGCCTAGTCAGAATGACCACCATTGAGGATGTGTATCAATTTGCTCTAAAGGTGGAAGAGAAGTTGAACAAAAGATTTGATGGCAAGAAAAAAGGATGGGGAGGTCAAAGTGGAAGGGGCAGTGGAAGACCTTGGGAAGCCAAAATGATGATGAAAAGAAAAGTGAAGATGTGGGTACCAACCCGAAATAGGAATGATAACTTATACCACCCTCATGATCAAAATAGTAGGGATCAAAGAGGTAGAGGATGAGGGAGATCTAGAAAAGGATCCGGAAGAGGTGGTTTCAGAGGAATGTGTTTCCAGTGTGGTGAAGAAGGACATCGAGCCTATAGTTTCCTGCCTTTTAATGAAAGGAAACAAAAAGTCGAGGAAAGGTCATGGAAGGGTTGCACATCACGATTAGGGAGGCCAATCGAGACATTAGGATGATACTAAAAAGGGGGAGAAACCCCTAGTGATTAGGAGAGCCCTAGTGACTGAGGAAAAGGAACCAGAACAGAGGAAGAATCTGTTTCACACAAGGTGCAAGTGTGAAGGAAAATGTTGTGATGTCATTATTGACAGTGAGAGCACAGATAATCTGGTGTCAGAAGAGATGGTCACAAAGTTGAAGCTGAAGAGGGAAAGGCACCTACATCAGTATCAGATTGATTGGTTGTATAAAGACCATAAAGTTTTGGTCAATGAGCAGTGCCTAGTAAAGTTCAAGATCGGGAGCTACCATGATGAGGTACTCTGTGATATCATCCCTATGGATGCATGTCACATGTTGTTGGGGAGGTCATGGTAGTTCGATAGGCGAGCTATGCATGATGGCCATGCAAACACTTATTCCTTGAAAAAGGATGGGGTTTGTTACAAGTTGAAACCCCTGAAGGAGACCGAAGAAAAGGTATGCAGTAGTGCTAGAATTTGTTATGTAGATGGAAGAAACTTTTTAGAAGGTATGAAACATGAGCATGTGTGTTATGCATTGATTCCTAGAGTGAGTAAGGAGGACAGTGAGAAGGTTCCAGAAGAAGTTTCTGGGATGTTGGATGAGTTTCAGGATATTGTTTCTGATAATGTACCTAAGGGTTTACCACCCATAAGAAAGATCAGTCATCAGATTAACTTGATTCTTGGAGCCAGTTTGCCAAATAAGGTAGCTCATAGAATGACTCCAACAGAAAATGAGGATTTGAACAGACAAGTTGAAGAGTTGTTGAGAAAGGGTTTGATATAGGAGAGTTTGAGTCCACGATGCGATTACTGCCCGATCGCATGGCGCCAAGAAAGGATGGGGAGTGGAGGATGTGTGTACACACCATTCTAGACCATAAACAAGATAACAATCAAGTCTGAGATTTCCCCTACAGGATGGATGGCTGATGGACTATTTGAGTGGAGCTCAGTACTTCACAAAGATTGATCTAAAAGTGGATATAGCGGTCTGTGTCGAAATTAAAGATAGAAGGTGCCTTCAAGACCAAAGAGGGAACTGTACAAGTGGTTAGTCCATGCCTTTTGGGCCTAGCAATGCAAGAGCACATTCATCGCGTGACTCCTTGAATGAGGTACCTAAAATTTTTAGGAAGTTTGTTGTGTGTATTTAGATGATATTTTGATTTTTACCCAGTAAGATCTTTGGATGAGCATCGATGCATATTAGAGATTTTGAAGTTAAGAAGCTGTTGATTAATCACGAGAAGAGGTGTTGCAGATTTTGTGAAAGAGGGAGTTAGTGTACTTGGGGTTTGTGCCGGCAAGATTACCAAGATGGACCGAAGAAGGTGAAGGCTATTCTGGAATGGCCTACCCCAAGAACTACTACCGAGGTGAGATCTTTCCATGGTTTGGCTAGTTTTTATAGAAAGTTCATTAGAAACTTCAGTAGTATTTGTGGACCCTTGACTAAAACAATGAGAGGGGATAGAAAAGAATTCAAGTGGAGCACTAGAGTGGCAAAGAGTTTTGAACTGTTGAAGCAGAAGGTAACAAAGCAACCTATTCTAGCCCTCCCAGATTTCAACAAGGTGTGGAGCACTAGAGTGGCAAAGAGTTTTGAACTATTGAATAAAAAGGTAACAGAGCAACCTATTCTAGCCCTCCTAGATTTCAACAAGGTGTTTCATGTGGATTGTGATGCCAGTAGTTGTGCCATTGGGGCAGTGTTGAGCCAAGAAGGTAATCCCATTTTCCCATTTCCGCTGAAAATTTAAATGATGCCAAGAGAGTATTCTATATATGATCAAGAATTTTATGCAATATTCAAGCATTAAAGAAATGGAGACATTTTATCAAGCGCTGAAGGAATTTGTCTCTATATACTAATCAATATCAAGTCTTTGCGCACCTAAATAGTCGTGGAAAATTAAACTGAAAATATTGAAATGGGTAGAAATTTTGCAGAGTTGCACCTTATCTTTGAAAACATAGGAGTGTTTTCCAAATAGGGTCAGCATACCTTAGTAGAGGCAATACATTACGACAAGATGCAGATTGAAGTGGTTGGGTTCAATGAACTCAAGACGCTATATGTAGAAGATCCTAATTTTGCAGAGGCTTGGAAAGCTTGCAAGGAACCTGTTACAGTGGACAGGACAAGGTGGCTGGATTTCATAATCCATGATGGCATGTTATTTAAGGGAAGTCAATTGTGTATCCCGGAGGAGTTCCATGAGGGAGAACCCCATAAAGGGAGAAGCATAGTGGAGGAATGGCGTGATATTTTTGTTAGGATAAGACCATTGCCATTATCGCTGAGCATTATTATTGGCCTGAGTTGTCACAAGATGTGAAGAAGTTTGTACAAAGCTGTAGGGTATGTCAGATGGCTAAAAGAGTGAGCTAGAATACATGCTTATATCAGCCCTTACCTGTACTAGAGAGGCCATGGGAGGATATAAGTATGGACTTTGTTCTTGGTTTTCCAAGGACACAATGAGGGAATGATTCAATCTTTGTGGTGGTTGATAGGTTTTCAAAGATGGCACATTTCATTCCATGTCAGAAGATCCATGATGCAGTCCACATTGCTTACTTGTTCTTCAAAGAGGTGATGAGGCTACATGATCTGCCAAAGAGTATTGTTTCAGATCATGACACCAAATTTGTGAGGTACTTTTGAAAGACCTTGTGGAAGAAGCTGAAGACAGAGTTGAAGTTCAGTTCTGCACACCATCCACAAATAGATGGGCAGATAGAGGTTGTTAACAAGAGTCTGGGTAACCTACTGAGATGTTTGGTAGGAGATAAACCCAAGGGATGGGACTTGATCTTACCCCAGGAAAAATTTTCTTACAACAATTCTATCAATAGAAGCACTGGTAGATCACCGTTCCAGATTGTGTATGGAGGTAGCCCCAAAATAGCTCCAGAATTGAGGAAGATAGACCAAGAGAAGATAATAAGTGCTGAAGCCGAAGATTTTTCAGAGCACATCAAGAATATATATGAGAAGGTACGAGAACACATTAATAAGATGAATATGCAATATAAGGCTAAGGCAGATCAGAAAAGGAGGAATAAGGAGTTTCAGACTGGCGATGAAGTAATGGTCCACTTGAGGAAAGAAAGGTTTCTCGTGGGAACCTATAACAAATTGAAGATAAAGAAATTTGGTCCCTATAAGATTTTGAAGAAGCATGATTCAGGGAATGCATATGAGGTAGAGTTGCCTGATGGAATCAACATTTCCCCTGTGTTCAACATTTTAGATTTGACAGAGTATCATGAAGGTGGAATAGAGGAAGCACCAGTAATAGGGCAGTATGGCATTCCAGCACCTACTTCAGAAAGGGAGGAGATTGAAGCAATCTTGGATAGTTGTGTGGGAAGGACTACCAGAAATAGGTAATATGAAGAATATCTGGTGAAATAGAGAGGAAGGTCTGTAGAAGATTCATCTTGGCTATCTAAGGCAGCAGTTGACTGGTTGGGTTTTCCTCAACTATCTGAGACGTGATGGGTCACTTCTCAAATTACCCTGGGTGTCTAATGCAGGAGCATCCAGTGGTGTAAGGGCAATCTTGCATCACCCAAAAATAGTTAAATTTCAATTTTCTCAATTTTTTAGATGTTTTTCCATTTTTTGATACCCTTTTCATCATAATGAAATTCCCAATTTATGGTTTTTATTTTCTATTCCTGGGCTAAAAGATATTGCAGTTTTAGTTTCTCAGATTTGCACCTGAAAATCTTCTGAGTTAGATTTGAGGCACTTAGATTTCCCAAAATGGCCCCGAAACTTGCTAAAATTGGCATAGCAGATTTCAAGCACGTTATTGACTTTGAGACCTTTCCAATAGTTCAAACGATTCGTGAATCAAAGTCCTGGATCAAAAGTTATGGCCCTGGAAAGTTGGCGCACTTTCTAGAAGATACAATTGCAAATGTTCTTTTGAAATTTGAACTTCAAGTTGTAATTTTTCGGCGCCAAACTGCCTAAACTCAAATTTGAATGTTGTTTTGGCTCAAAACTAAGAGGAGCTCTATTTATGGGTGGGTTTCTAATTTTTGAAGAACTTTGGGGGACAAGCTCGCATATTGCGAAAGGGTGATTTTGTAGCTTTCTGTAACTTGCATGTGTTGTAGAACTTGGGGATTTGAGATCCTCTGCAATAAGAAGCTCTATTTTTTGAATAATAAAATTATTCTTTTGTTTGTGGGTTATTTTCTAAGTCTTGGGCTGCACCCTCATAAAAAATACATAAATTGCATTGTTAAAAACCCTTAAGATGGAAATATTAAGAGGGTGTAAGAGGAGAGGGATTCACGAAATGAATAAGGGAAAATGAATGAGTTACATAAAAAATGTGTAGGATAATTAAATAAATAAAATAATAAATAAATAATTAACCTAGATAAATGAGTTGGATTGGAGAAACAAAATAAATCAAACATAAAAAATTATTGAATTTGAAAGTGATATTTAGATGGGTTTGAAAGGTAGAAAATAATGTAGATGTTAGGTATCAATTCAAAACAATGCTAAAATTTTAGAGCTTGATAAGACAAGTGTCGAAATGACCACCTTCCAAACCAAATCAAAAGTTATGACTCTTGGAAGCCCCTGCATCACTATCAAAATGATTCAAAGTAGGTGATAGGGCAGGAGGCAATATTTTTAGTCTTTATCTTGGTTGAGAAAGAAAATGTTCAAATTCGTGATTTTGTGAGGGAGGTAGAGTGGAATAGAGTGATAATTAAGATGGGTGGGTGGGAGGTATATCATTGGAATTTAGTTGATGGATGGGTGATCATTAGGTAAGTATTTTTTATCTTTAGCTAGTTGACGAACCATATCATGATGTCTTTGTTTGCATTCTTTTGCATTTTGATTTTGTCTTGTAGAAGCCTCAACTTGTGAAGAGGGTTTTGGGTTATTTTTCAGTATTCATACTAGGATTTTATTCTTTTATAAGAGGAATTGAAGAAAATATCAAAGGCTGAGAAACCATTGAGGTTTTAGCTTTTTTGCACAAAGGATTCAGTTTCTTTAGGAGGTATAAAATAAATCCTCGAAGGCCTTGTTGAATGGTTATTTTGTGGTCCTTAATAGGATGGTAGAGGGAGAACTATGACATAAATGCTAGATGGTTGGGGTTAAGGAAAGATACCTAGTTCAAGTTGAGGCTCGTTCAATACCTGTAGAGTAAAAGGAACAACCATCATATATGTTGATATTGAAGAGCCTCATGTGGGATGGATAATTGAGAAATATGATTAGATTTTAATTTTTGATATTAATAAAATAGAAAACCTTTATGAGGTTGAATAGGTTGGGTTGGTTTAGGAAAAAAATAATTAAGGGAAAAGTTTCCATGAAGAGTTGAGTTTTTAAATCCACTATGATAAATAGTATGTATTTTCCCTTCAAATGGAAATTCAAGATATTTATGAATAACACAGGGGACCAAATTCATGGAGGTAAGCCATGGATGACCTAACTTCACATGAAATTGATTTGAGGTTGGGATTATGGTAAATAGGACATCTAACTTTTTAGCTCCAACTTGAATTAGGATGGTTAAAGAACCAACTATAGGGAGAGTAGTACCACCATAATATTTTAGTGAAACTTTCAACTTTTTATAGTTGTCTTGATATAGTTCATGCACATAAAGAAATTCTTTAGTGATCACGTTCACTAAATGTATTGGATCAACGAGTATTCCCTATGTGGATTTATCATTAATCCTATTAGTAATGTAAAGAGGATCATCATGTGCATCTATAAAAGCATTAATATTGTGTAAAAGATATAGGGTGAGAAATTAGGTCAGTCTTGGTGACGATGAACATCAATCATGTTGACCATAATAGGTATGTTATCAACATTTATTTCATGATCAATTTGTTCAACACGTTTAGTTAAATGACTTGGTAATGAATTGGTAAATATTTATAAATTTTAATTAGGTGGTGCAACTGATTTGTTTCCTTTATAGCTCACACAATCCAACTAGATGTCATTAGAATCGATGAGGTCTTGCACTTGGTGCTTAAGATAAGCGTATTGTAACATGTCTAGGTGTAAAGTGATATTGAAGAAAGGCTTTTACATTAAAATGAGGGGGTGATGGTTTGGTGGTATCAATAGGACGAATGGGAGGAAGCTGAATCATATTATTATTAATAAATTATTACAACATATAATAGGATGAAGAGAATCAAGAAATTGTGAAAATTGTCTATATTGTGGATTAAATTGATATGGTGTTGTAGATGCAACGATTACTTGTGTTTGGATGTTATTAGAAGATGGAGCAGAGTTTATTTTGAAGTTTTTATTTTTCTTTTTAAATGACTATTTTTCTTTTTAAATGACTAATAATTAAATTGATCAATGACTTTAGATTTATTATGAGGATCCAATGGAGGTGAACCCTCATACTGGCTAACCAAAATTTGATAATCACAGAGTAGTGCATAAATATATGAATGAAGGATATATCATTAATAAAAACTTATTCCAAATCTTAGATTCTAAATTTTGAATAAATAATCTTTGTATATTGACATCTAGGAGGCATTATGAAATTTGAGAATGAAGATATTGACATCGCCATATAAAATTAGTCACTTTTACCTTAGGCCCTTGTTTACTGAATCAATTAACGTAACTTGAGGTCCAATGTTTGCTTGAAAATATTGAAGGAATTCATTAACAAGTTGTGTAAGAGAAGTAATTGAATGATTAGATAATGAATAAAATCCAAGGCCAAGTCTTTCAATGATTGAGGAAAGAGCTTAGCTAAGATTATATCCTCAAAAAGAACATACTACATAAAGCAGTAAATGTTAATACACGATTATTAGGATGTCCTTTGCTAGTATACTTCTCAAAGTGTGTACCTTAATGTTTTGTGGGATGAACATTTTTAAGATAGAAAATGATAATGGACTACATGTACTCTATATGTTTGTGGATTTTAATGAGATTTTGGTTCATCTTTGAATTTTTTTTCATTTAAAGAGGACATGTTTCACAAAAATTGATTTATGATGGAATCCGTTGGTGACGAGTTTTGAGAATTTGTGTAGTTGAGCTTATTCAGCTTCACGGTGAAAGTTCTGATTATTTCCTAATATGGCAAGCTTATTCAACTTCATGATGAAAGTTTTGATTATTTGCCTGGATGTAATTGTTATAATCCATTTCCTCAAGTTGGCATGGGCATCACTCCATTCGTTAATGGCCCCGCATCTTCTGATACCAACAAGTAATGCTCTGTTTGAGTAGGAGTCTTGTAACTTTTTTGAATCTCTTTGAATCTTTTTCTAACATTTTTAATTTTGAAAGAATCTTTTAACATTTTTTTAAAAATTTCACAGATGGTGAAGAGGTGTGGTTGGCAAGGTAGCGACTTCCTCCACAAATGTTGCGACGTCAGGTAATGATCTTTTTGAATTTTTTCTTTCTTAATTTTTGAAGAAGCTTTAACATATTTTTAAAAACATTTCAATCTTTCTTAATATTTGAAGAATCTTAACATTTTTTAAAAAAAATCATAGAGATTCAACCTGTAGCTTATGAATTTTTTCAATCTTTATTAATTTTTTAAAGAACTTTTAACATTTTTTAAAAAAATTCACAGAGATCCAACCTGCAGCTTATGGATTTTTTCTTTCTTAATTTTTGAAGAATCTTTAGCATTCTTTTTTTAAATTCATAGAGATCCAACCTGCAACTTATGAATTTTTTCCATCTTTCTTAATTTTTGAAGAATCTTTAACTTTTTTTAAAAAAATCATAGAGATCCAACTGCAGGTTATGAATTTTTTATATCTTTCTTAATTTTTGAAGAATTTTTAAATTTTTTTAAAAAAATTCACAAAGATCTAACTTGCAAATCCAAAATGCAACTTATGAATTTTTTCTTTCTTAATTTTTGAAGAATATATTTTTATTTATTTTTAAATCACAGAGATCCAATTTGTAGCTTATGAATTTTTTCTCTCTTAATTTTGAAGAATATTTAACATTATTTAAAAAATTCATGGAGATTCAACCTGCAGCATATGAATTTTTTCTTTCTTAATTTTTAAAAAACCTTTAACATTTTAAAAAAAAAATTCACAGATATCCAACCCGTGAGCTGCCATTAAAATTTTTTTTTTTAGAAGAATCTTTAACATTTTTTTAAATTTACGTGAGATCCAACTTCAGGTTTGTGAATTTTTTTTCTATCTTTCTTGAATTTTAAAGAACTTCTTTAACATTTTTTAAAAACTGGCAGAGATCCAACCTTAAAACCTGTGAATTTTTTCTTTCTTAATTTTTGAAGAATCTTTAACATTTTTTTTAAAATCACAAAGATCCAACTTGGAGCAAGCTATGAATTTTTTCTTTCTTAAATTTTGCAGAATATTTAACATTTTTTTAAAACAATTCATAAAGATCCAACCTGCAGCTTATGAATTTTTTCTTTCTTAATTTTTTAAGAATCTTTAACATTTTATTTTTTAAATTCATAGAGATCCAACATATAGCTTATGAATTTTTTCTATCTTTTTTAATTTTTGAAGAATCTTTAACATTTTTTTTAAAATTCACATAGATGGACTATATGTAATCTATATGTTTGTGGATTTTAATGAGATTTTGGTTCATGTTTGAATTTTTTTCATTTAAAGAGGACATGTTTCACAAAAAATGATTTATGATGAATCCGTTGGTCACGAGTTTTGAGAATTGGTGACAAGTTTTGAGAATTTGTGTAATCGAGCTTATTCAGCTTCATGGTGAAAGTTCTAATTATTTATTAATGTGGTGAGCTTATTCAGCTTCATGATGAAAGTTTTGATTATTTGGCTAGATAATTGTTATAATCTTTTTCCTCATAAAGAAACATACTACATGAAGTTGTAAATGTTAATACATGATTATTAGGATGTCCTTTGCTAGTATACTTCTCAAAGTGTATCTTAATGTTTTGTGGGATTAACATTTTTAAGATAGAAAATGATAATGGACTACATGTAATCTATATGTTTGTGGATTTTAATGAGATTTTGGTTCATCTTTGAATTTTTTTTCATTTAAAGACGACATGTTTCACAAAAATTGATTTATGATGGAATCCATTGGTGACGAGGTTTGAGAAAATTTGTTTAGTTGAGCTTATTTAGCTTCACAGTGAAAGTTCTAATTATTTCCTAATATGGTGAGCATATTCAACTTCATGATGAAAGTTTTGATTATTTGCCTGGATGTAATTGTTATAATCCATTTCCTCAAGTTGGCATGGGCATCACTCCATTCATTAATGGCCCCACATCTTCTATACCAGCAAGTAATGCTCTATTTGAGTAGGAGTCTTGAAACTTTTTTGAGTCTCTTTGAATCATTTTCAAACATTTTTAATTTTGAAAGAATCTTTTAACATTTAAAAAAAAAATTCATATATGGTGAAGAGGTGGGGTTGGCAAGGTGAAGACTTGCTCCACAAATGTTGTGACATCAGGTAATGCTCTCTTTGAATTTTTTCTTTCTTAATTTTTGAGAATCTTTAACATATTTCTTTTAAAAAATCAATCTTTCTTAATTTTTGAAGAATCTTTAACATTTTTTTTTAAAATTCATAGAGATCCAACCTACACCTTAGAAATTTTTTCTTTCTTAATTTTTGAAGAATCTTTAACATTTTAAAAAAAAATTCACAGAGATTCAACATGCAACTTATGAAATTTTTCTATCTTTTTTAATTTTTGAACAACTTTTAACATTTAAAAAAAAAATCACAAAGATCCAACCTACAGCTTATGAATTTTTTCTATATTTTTTTAATTTTTTAATAATCTTAACATTTAAAAAAAAAATCACAGAGATCCAACTGTAGCTTATGAATTTTTTCTATCTTTCTTATTTTTTGAAGAATCTTTAACACTTTTTAAAAAAAATCAGCTTATGAATTTTTTCTATTTTTCTTAATTTTTGAAGAATCTTTAACATTTTTTTAAAAAAATACAACTTATAAATTTTTTCTATCTTTCTTAATTTTTTAACATTTTTTTTAAAAAATTCACAAAGATCTAACCTCCAACTTATGAATTTTTTCTATCTTTCTTAATTTTTGAAGAATCTTTAACATTTAAAAAAAAAGTCACAGAGATTAGCTTATGAATTTTTTCTATATTTCTAAATTTTGCAAGAACCTTTAATATTTAAAAAAAAAATCAAAAAGATCTAATCTACAGCTTGAATTTTTTCTTTCTTAATTTTTGAAGAATCTTTAATATTTTTTTTTTTAAATTCAAAAAGATCCAACCTACAGCTTATGAATTTTTTCTTTCTTAATTTTTGAATTATTTTTAACATATTTTAAAAAAATTCACAAAGATCCAACCTAAAGCTTATGAATTTTTTCTTCTTAATTTTTGATGAAATTTTAATAGAGATCCAACTTGTAGCTTATGATTTTTTTCTATCTTTCTTAATTTTTGAAGAATCTAACATTTTTTAAGTTTTTTTACAAAGATCTAACCTGCAGCTCATAAATATTTTCTTTATTAATTTTTGAAAAATCTTTAACATTTTTTAAAAAATTCATAGAGATTTAACCTACAGCTTATGAATTTTTTCTTTCTTAATTTTTGAAGAACCTAAATAACATTTTTAAAAAAAAATCACAGAGATCCAACCTGCAGCTTACAAATTTTTTTCTTTTTTAATGTTTGAAGAATCTTTAACATTTTTTTTTTTAAATTCAAAGAGATCCAACTTGTAGCCTATGAATTTTTTCTATCTTTCTTAATTTTTAAAGAACTTTTAACATTTAAAAAAAATATCATAGAGATCCAACCTACAACTTATGAATTTTTTCTATCTTTCTTAATTTTTGAAAAATCTATAACATTTAAAAAAAAAATCACAAAGATCCAACTTGCAGCTTATGAATTTTTTCTATCTTTCTTAATTTTTGAAGAATATTTAATATATATTTTTTAAATTCATAGAGATCTAACCTGTAGCTTATGAATTTTTTATTTCTTATTTTTTGAAGAATTTTTAACATTTTTTTTTTAAATTCATAGAGATCCAACCTGCAACTTATAATTTTTTTCTTTCTTAATTTTTGAAGAATTTTTAACTTTTTTAAAAATATTCACATAGATGGACTATATGTAATCTATATGTTTGTGGATTTTAATGAGATTTTGGTAAAAAAAAATCATTTAAAGAGTGATAGGGGTGGATGGATAGAGATCAACACAATGTTGAGAAATATAAATATATAAATTCAGAGATAAACACATAACCTCAACAGCAATCCATTCTCATTAATCACAAGATACAAATATTACAAATAATCAAAACACTATAGCATTCATTGTCCTTATGATCACATGATCATCTTGCCACTAATGCCTAACCCATTACTTGATGCCTCTTTTACAGAGGGCTTAGGATACATATAGATAATTCTAGAAACTACAAAATATAGTCTAGAAATTACAAAGGACTCTTCTAGGACTTAGGCCAACCTGTCTATCTTCTGAAACAATCTCTAACTTATGTAGAGACTATCTAACCCTTTCTAGAAATTCTTATTTGATTTGTCTTTTTCAAATTTAATATTTGTCTTATTTATATTCCCAGTGAGTGGGAGAAATTATATTCCAACACTCCTCCCTAATTTCTACCACAAATGTTGCAACATTCTCCAATCTCTTTTGTCATTGATAGTTGCCTTCTTTCTCTTATTTTCCTTATGGTTGCAACCAAGTCTTCAAACTTTCTCAAATCCTTTTCTTTGCCATCTTGATGATTTTTATGCTTGACGATGCCTTTGTTCTTGTCCAACTGTTGCAGCAATCCTTGAACTATTTAACTCTTCAAAACTTGAATCTGAAACTTCCTAGAGTCTTTCCTTCTATAGATGTCTTGCCTTTCCATGATTGCTATCATCTTCAAACTTATTATCATTTATGCCTTTTGAAAACCTTGCTTTATTGCCATCAACTTTCACATGCGAACTTTTATACTTAAACAAGTTCTTGATCATACCTATAATTTTTTGCCAACTCTATCCGTAAGTCCATCCACAATCCATTCTCATATAATCTGCCATAGAATCCTTCTTGCACTCTCTGTTCCAACATGTCTTTTCAGAATGACTTTTCAAACCACAAATACTGCAAGGATGTAAGTCCCAACATCTATCCTTCATATGTCCTTTCCTATTACAATGACAACATTGCACACATTCCATTTCTTTAACAAATTTGGTTATACCTATATTATTTCCTTTACCTATCACGTATCCAAGACCTTCATGCTTTGGCCTCATTATTGGTTTAATTGGCTCTCTCATCCCTTGATCATTCCTTCCTAAGCCTTTACCTTTGTATCCCATTATTTCCATGATCTTTAAACCAACATTGTTATCATTGCCATTACATCTAACAACATTATCATTTTGACAATTTTTATCACAAATTTCTTTAGCAAAAACACATTTATCAATTGACAAAGTCAAATCTTCTATACTACATGAAACATCACATGCCGATTTCTTTGTCTTCAAACATTCATTCTCTTCATTCAATCTTGATATTTCCTTTTTGTATAAACTATTCTCTTCTTCTAATTTCATCTTTTCTTCTACCAATTTCACTCTTTGTACCAATTCCTCATTCCTTGTATTAATCTTATAAAAAAAAATTAGTTTTTCTTCAAGCTCTTTATTCTTCTCTTTAAGTTTGGATGATTCCTTCACCTGCCAATTATGTATTTGTTCCACAAACTTTAACCTATCCTCTAGCTCTTCAATTGCTTCTTTAGAATCACTTATTACATTTAAAAGGTTACATTTTTTTGCTCCCATTTCTTTTCTTAATTTTTCCAGTTCTTTTTCTAAAAAATCCTTTTCACATTTTAAGCTTGTATTTTCTTTCTTCATCTTTATTATTTTTTCTTCTAAATTATTTGTTTTCTCTTTCTTTACTCTATCAGTTTTTCCCATTGAAATATAAACAAATTAAACTCACTCGATATCTCTTCCTCAACTAACACGTGCTTGGTGAATACAACCACAAACTAGGATAACAATATGCTCTCAAATCTTGATAACAACAACAATTAATCAATTACCTCCTTGTCATGCAAAATTTAGTCTCATTCACTATATTCACTGTGATCTCCAAACACTTTGTTTTTGCTAGTGTGAACAAAATTTCCAAACTATGGTCCTAAAAAAATTCCTTTTTCCAGTCAACCATCTACTTAACAGCTTTTACTACTCAGTTTTCCTTGATAGTAACAATTTCTCCTAACAACGAGACCTATGTCTTCACCTACATACACATTCATAACAACAAATTTTTTATTTTATTTTTGGAAAAAAACAACGAATTCAATGCTTGCAATCTCTTGGTAGCATCTACAACAATCCTTAGTAATAACAGTTGTAACCTTCACAAAAAGATATAATTTCTTCACACAATCAGCAATGTCTCTTTCTCTAACAATGGTGTCTCCTTCCTTCTACAAAGGGCAGTTCTTACAACCTTTGTGCATCATAAATCCTTTTTTCAAAACATAAATTGTCGATTACAATTGACAACAACTTACAAATTTTCTTCCTACCTGGGCTGACTTTTTCTTATCTGCAAACCTCCACTTTGATCTTTTCTTGCAAAGAAGTGACCTTTCTTCAAACCAACAAGATTTTCTAAATCAACTCCCATTATTTTTGGACAGCATCAACCTGCTCTTCCTTTGGACAACCTGTAGTCTTCTAAAAGCTCCTATGCCTTCTTTGAAACCAACGATTTTGACCTTACAGCTCTGATACCAATCTGATAGGGGTAGATGGACAAAGATCAACACAATGTTGAGAAATATAAATATATAAATTCAGAGATAAACACATAACTTCAACAACAATCCATTCTCATTAATCACAAGATACAAATATTACAAATAATCAGAACACTACAACATTCATCGTCCTTATGATCACATGATCATCGTGCCACTGATGCCTAACCCATTACTTGATGCCTCTTTTATAGAGGGCTTAGGATACATATAGATAATTCTAGATTCTACAAAATACAGTCTAGAAATTACAAAGGACTCTTCTAGGACTTAGGCCAGCCTGTCTATCTTCTGGAACAATCTCTAAATTATCTAGAAACTATCTAGCCCTTTCTAGAAATTCTTATTTGATTTGTCTTTTTCCAATTTAATATTTGTCTTATTTATATTCCTAATGAGTGGGAGATATTATATTCCAACAAAGAGGACATGTTTCACAAAATTTGATTTATGATAGAATTCGTTGGTGACGAGTTTTGAGAATTTGTGTAGTCAAGCTTATTCAACTTCATGGTGAAATTTCTAATTATTTCCTAATATGGCAAGCTTATTCAACTTCATGATGAAAGTTTTGATTATTTGGCTATAATTGTTATAATCCATTTCCTCATAAAGGAACATACTACATAAAGCTCTAAATGTTAATACATGATTATTGGGATGTTCTTTACTAGTATACTTTTCAAAGTGTGTATCTTAATGTTTTGTGGGATGAACATTTTTAAGATAGAAAATGATAGTGGACTACATGTAATCTATATGTTTCTGGATTTTAATGAGATTTTGGTTCATGTCTGATTTTTTTTTTCAGTTAAAGAGGACTTGTTTCACAAAAAATGATTTATGATGGAATCCATTGGTGACAAGTTTTGAGAATTGGTGACGAGTTTTAAGAATTTGTGTATTCGAGCTTCTTTAGCTTCACGGTGAAAGTTATGATTATTTCCTAATATACTGAGCTTATCCAGCTTCATGATGAAAGTTTTGGTTATTTTCCTAGTTGTAATTGTTATAATCCATTTCCTCAAGTTGGTGTGGGCATCACTTCATTCGTTAATGGCCCCGCATCTTCTATACTAGCAGGTAATGCTCTATTTGAGTAGGAGTCTTGTAACATTTTTTAGTCTCTTTGAATCTTTTTCGAACATTTTTAATTTCAAAAGAATCTTTGAACATTTTTTAAAAAAATCATATATGGTGAAGAGGTGGGGTTGGTAGGGTGGAAGCTTCCTCCACAAATATTGTGACGTCAGGTAATACTCTCTTTGAATTTTTTCTATCTTTCTTAATTTTTGAAGAATCTTTAACATATTTTTTTTTTAAAATCAATCTTTCTTAAATTTTGAAGAATCTTTTAACATTTTTTTTTTTAAATTCACAAAGATCCAACCCTCAACTTATGAATTTTTTCTTTCTTAATTTTTGAAGAATCTTTAACATTTTTAAAAAAAATTCACATAGATTCAACCTATAGCTTATGAAATTTTTCTATATTTTTTTAATTTTTGAAGAACCTTTAACATTTTCTTTTTAAATTCATAGAGATCCAACCTACAGCTTATGAATTTTTTCTATCTTTCTTAATTTTTAAAGAATATTTAACATTTTTTTTTAAATCACAGATATCCAAAGCTGAAGATTTTTTTCTATCTTTCTTAATATTTTAAAAATCTTTAATATTTAAAAAAAAAATCACAGAGATCCAACCTACAACTTATGATTTTTTACGCCAAAGGTGTCGCATGCTTAGTATTTGGGAGGTCTTTTTATGGTGGACGGTGTAGATTTGTGCACCGGAAATCACCTGCGATCAAATGCATCTGAGCGGCTCAATTCTTTTCCCCCCCTTTTTCTGCTATTTGTCACCATTTTTGGCTACTTTCCCCGCCGCTATTGGTTTTTTGGTGTCGCGGTTATTGCATACTTTATTATGGTTGGTGAGGTGGGCGGCGGTGAACATGGTGGTGCTAGGGTTTACTTTCTGAAAGTGGTCATCCGCATATTTACAGATCCCTAACAGATGTACTAATAGTATTGTGCGTTTCGTTTATTGTAGCAGAATGTCAATACCAGAACTCACGGAGGCTTCTCTCTTCTGAGAGGGCATGCTGATGAATGCTTTCCACAACGAAACCAATCCCATAAAAATTGGGAATGGAGATGAATGATGCAAAAGTTTTGATTCTCCAAATATTATCTTTCTCGATGACATTGTTGACGTAAACACGCAGATTGTGCAAATTCTTGAGGTAAGACGGTTGCATTCTGCGTTTAGTTCCTAGACACTGCCAAAAAAATTAGAGGGTTTTGAGCCACCATTTAAAGCTTCATAAGCAAAGAAAACTGTATAGTTTCATCATTTATTTAGAATATTAAAATTGTTATATTTTTTGCTTGTCTGTTACTCAGTCTACGACTCTACAGTTGATAGTTTTCAACCTTTTCCCTGTCCATGCATTCTATTGTAACAAATAGACATCTTGCTCCCAAGTCTACGACTCTATAGTTGAGTAGGAGTCTTGTAACTTTTTTTAGTCTCTTTGAAACTTTTTTGAACATTTTTAATTTCAAAAGAATCTTTGAACATTTTTAAAAAAATCATATATATGGTGAAGAGGTGGGTTGGTAGGTGGCAACTTCCCCACAGCACAGACCGTAATACTCTCTTTGAATTTTTTCTTAATTTTTCAAGAATTCCAATGGCTTTTTTTTAAATCAATCTTTCTTAAATTTTGAAGAATCGTTAACATTTTTTTTTTTAAATTCACAGAGATCCAACCCTCAACTTATGAATTTTTTCTTTCTTAATTTTTGAAGAATCTTTAACATTTTTAAAAAAAATTCACATAGATTCAACCTATAGCTTATGAAATTTTTCTATATTTTCTTAATTTTTGAAGAACCTTTAACATTTTCTGTTTAAATTCATAGAGATCCAACCTACAGCTTATGAATTTTTTCTATCTTTCTTAATTTTTGAAGAATATTTAACATTTTGTTTTAAATCACAGATATCCAAAGCTTATGATTTTTTTCTATCTTTCTTAATATTTTAAAAATTTAATATTTCAAAAAAATCCAACAGATCCAACCCATAACTTGATGATTTTACGCCAAAGGCGCTACATGCTTAGTATTTGGGAGGTCTTTTTATGGCAGACGGTGTAGATTCATGGACAGGAAATCACCTGCGATCAAATGCATCTGAGCGGCTCAATGCCTTTCCCCCCCTTTTTCTGCTATTTGTCACCATTTTTGGCTACTTTCCCCGCCGCTATTGGTTTTTTGGTGTCGCAGTTATTGCATACTTTATTATGGATGGTGAGATGGGTGGCGGTGAACATGGCGGTGCTAGGGTTTAATTTCTGAAAGTGGTCATCCGCATATTTACAGATCCCTAACAGATGTACTAATAGTATTGTGGGTTTCGTTTATTGTAGCAGAATGTCAATACCAGAACTCACGAAGGCTTCTCTCTTCTAAAAAGGCATGTTGATGAATGCTTTCCACAATGAAACCAATCCCATAAAATTGTGGGAATGGAGATGAATGATGTAAAAGTTTTGATTCTCCCTAAATATTATCTTTCGATGACATTGTTGGACGTGAAACAAACGATTGCAAATTCCGGAGGTAAGTCATGTTGCATTCGCTTAGTTCCCGACGCCAAAAATTGGTGGCTTGAGCCCCATTTGCAGCCTTTAATAAGCAAAGAAAACTATATAGTTTCATCATTTATTTAGAATATTTAAAACTGAAAGCGGCATTTTCGCTTGTATGTTACCTCGGGCCTTCATGACTCACGCTGATATGTTTTCAACCTTTTCCCCGCCCATGCATTCCATTGTAACAAAGAGACATCTTGTTCTAAGTCTATGACTCCTACAGTTTGAGAGGAGTCTTGTAACTTTTTAGTCTCCTTTGAATCTTTTCTAACATTTTAATTTTAAAGAATCTTGAACATTTTAAAAAATCATATATAAAGTGAAGAGGGTTGGTGGCAGCCTCCCTCCACAAAATATTGTGATCGTGTAACACTCTCTTTTTGGAATTCTTTTCATTTTTCTTAATTTTGTAGAATCTTTAACATATTTTTTTTTAAAATCAATCTTTCTTGGGGCACCTTTGAAGAATCGTTAACATTTTTTTTAAAAAATTCACAGAGATCCAACCCTCAACTTAGGAATTTTTTCTTTCTTAATTTTTGAAGAATCTTTAACATTTTTAAAAAAAATTCACATAGATTCAATCTATAGCTTATGAATTTTTTCTATATTTTCTTAATTTTTGAAAAACCTTTAACATTTTCTTTTTAAATTCATAGAGATCCAACCTACAGCTTATGAATTTTTTCTATCTTTCTTAATTTTTGAAGAATATTTAACATTTTTTTTAAAATCACAGATATCCAAAGCTTATGATTTTTCTCTTTTTCTTAATATTTTAAAAATCTTTAATATTTAAAAAAAAATCACAGAGATCCAACCTACAACTTATGAGTTTTTACGCGAAAGGCGTCGCATGCTTAGTATTTGGGAGGTCTTTTTATTGCGGACGGTGTAGATTCGTGCATAGGAAATCACCTGCGATCAAATGCATCTGAGCGGCTCAATGCTTTTCCCCCCCTTTTTCTGCTATTTGTCACCATTTTTGGCTACTTTCCCCGCCGCTATTGGTTTTTTGGTGTCGCAGTTATTGCATACTTTATTATGGTTGGTGAGGTGGGCGACGGTGAACATGGCGGTGCTAGAGTTTAATTTCTGAAAGTGGTCATCCACATATTTACAGATCCCTAACAGATGTACTAATAGTATTGTGGGTTTCATTTATTGTAGCAGAATGTCAATACCAGAACTCACGGAGGCTTCTCTCTTCTGAGAAGGCATGCTGATGAATGCTTTCCACAACGAAACCAATCCCATAAAAATTGGGAATGGAGATGAATGATGCAAAAGTTTTGATTCTCGAAATATTATCTTTCTCGATGACATTGTTGATGTAAACACGCAGATTGTGCAAATTCTTGAGGTAAGCCAGTTGCATTCTGCGTTTAGTTCCTATAAGCTGCCAAAAAATTCAGAGGGTTTTGAGCCCCCATTTGCAGCTTCATAAGCAAAGAAAACTGTATAGTTTCATCATTTATTTAGAATATTAAAATTGTTATATTTCTTGCTTGTCTATTACTCAGTCTACGACTCTACAGTTGATAGTTTTCAACCTTTTCCTTGTCCATGCATTCTATTGTAACAAAGAGACATCTTGCTCCCAAGTCTACGACTCTACAGTTGAGTAGGAGTCTTGTAACCTTTTTTAGTCTCTTTGAATCTTTTTCGAACATTTTTAATTTCAAAAGAATCTTTGAACATTTTTAAAAAAAATCATATATGGTGAAGAGGTGGGGTTGGTAGGGTGGCATCTTCCTCCACAAATATTGTGACGTCAGGTAATACTCTCTTTGAATTTTTTCTATCTTTCTTAATTTTTGAAGAATCTTTAACATATTTTTTTTTTAAAATCAATCTTTCTTAAATTTTGAAGAATCGTTAACATTTTTTTTAAAAAATTCACAGAGATCCAACCCTCAACTTAGGAATTTTTTCTTTCTTAATTTTTGAAGAATCTTTAACATTTTTAAAAAAAATTCACATAGATTCAATCTATAGCTTATGAATTTTTTCTATATTTTCTTAATTTTTGAAAAACCTTTAACATTTTCTTTTTAAATTCATAGAGATCCAACTGCCAACTTATGATTTTTTTCATCTTTCTTAATTTTGAAGAATATTTAACATTTTTTTAAATCACAGATATCCAAAGCTTATGATTTTTTTCTATTTTTCTTAATATTTTAAAAATCTTTAATATTTAAAAAAAAAATCACAGAGATCCAACCTACAACTTATGATTTTTTATGCCAAAGGCGTCGCATGCTTAGTATTTGAGAGGTCTTTTTATGGCGGACGGTGTAGATTCGTGCACAGGAAATCACCTGCGATCAAATGCATCTGAGCGGCTCAATGCTTTTCCCCCCCTTTTTCTACTATTTGTCACCATTTTTGGCTACTTTCCCCACCGCTATTTGTTTTTTGGTGTCGCAGTTATTGCATACTTTATTATGGTTGGTGAGGTGGGCGGCGGTGAACATGGCGGTGCTAGTGTTTAATTTCTGAAAGTGGTCATCCGCATATTTACAGATCCCTAACAGATGTACTAATAGTATTGTGGGTTTCGTTTATTGTAGCAGAATGTCAATACTAGAACTCATGGAGGTTTCTCTTTTCTGAAAAGGCATGCTGATGAATGCTTTCCACAACGAAACCAATCCCATAAAAATTGGGAATGGAGATGAATGATGCAAAAGTTTTGATTCTCGAAATATTATCTTTCTCGATGACATTGTTGATGTAAACATGAAGATTGTGCAAATTCTTGAGGTAAACCGGTTGCATTCTGCGTTTAGTTCCTATACGCTGCCAAAAAATTCAGAGGGTTTTGAGCCCCCATTTGCAACTTCATAAGCAAAGAAAACTGGATAGTTTCATCATTTATTTAGAATATTAAAATTGTTATATTTTTTGCTTGTCTGTTACTCAGTCTATGACTCTACAATTGATAGTTTTCAACCTTTTCCCTGTCCATGCATTCTATTGTAACAAAGAGACATCTTGCTCCCAAGTCTACGACTCTATAGTTAAGTAGGAGTCTTGTAACTTTTTTTAGTCTCTTTGAATCTTTTTTGAACATTTTTAATTTCAAAAGAATCTTTGAACATTTTTAAAAAAAATCATATATGGTGAAGAGGTGGGGTTGGTAGGGTGGCAGCTTCCTCCACAAATATTGTGACGTCAGGTAATACTCTCTTTGAATTGTTTCTATCTTTCTTAATTTTTGAAGAATCTTTAACATATTTTTTTAAAAAATCAATCTTTCTTAAATTTTAAGAATCGCACATTTTTTAAATTCATGAGATCCAACCTCAACTTATGAATTTTTTTCTTCTTGAATTTCTTTGAAGAATCTTAACATTTTTTAAAAAAATTCATAGATTCAACCCCATAGCTGGCGAAATTTTCTATATTTTCTTAATTTTTGAAGAACCTTTAACATTTTCTTTTTAAATTCATAGAGATCCAACCTACAGCTTATGAATTTTTTCTATCTTTCTTAATTTTTGAAGAATATTTAACATTTTTTTTTTAAATCACAGATATCCAAAGCTTATGATTTTTTTCTATCTTTCTTAATATTTTAAAAATCTTTAATATTTAAAAAAAAAATCAAAGAGATCCAACCTACAACTTATGATTTTTTACGCCAAAGGCGTCACATGCTTAGTATTTGGGAGGTCTTTTTATGGCAGACGGTGTAGATTCATGGACAGGAAATCACCTGCGATCAAATGCATCTGAGCGGCTCAATGCTTTTCCCCCCCTTTTTCTGCTATTTGTCACCATTTTTGGCTACTTTCCCCGCCGCTATTGGTTTTTTGGTGTCGCAGTTATTGCATACTTTATTATGGTTGGTGAGGTGGGCGGCGGTGAACATGGCGGTGGTAGAGTTTAATTTTTGAAAGTGGTCATCCGCATATTTACAGATCCCTAACAGATGTACTAATAGTATTGTGTGTTTCGTTTATTGTAGCAGAATGTGAATACCAGAACTCACGGAGGCTTCTCTCTTCTGAGAAGGCATGCTAATGAATGCTTTCCACAATGAAACCAATCCCATAAAAATTGGGAATGGAGATGAATGATGCAAACGTTTTGATTCTCGAAATATTATCTTTCTCGATGACATTGTTGACGTAAACACACAAATTGTGCAAATTCTTGAGGTAAGCCGATTGCATTCTGCGTTTAGTTCCTAGATGCTGCCAAAAAATTCAGAGGGTTTTGAGCCCCCATTTGCAGCTTCATAAGCAAAGAAAATTGTATAGTTTCATCATTTATTTAGAATATTAAAATTGTTATATTTTTTGCTTGTATGTTACTCAGTCTACGACTCTAAAGTTGATAGTTTTCAACCTTTTCCCTGTCCATGCATTCTATTGTAACAAAGAGACATCTTGCTCCCAAGTCTACGACTCTACAGTTGAGTAGGAGTCTTGTAACTTTTTTTAGTCTCTTTGAATCTTTTTTGAACATTTTTAATTTCAAAAGAATCTTTCAACAATTTTTTAAAAAATCATATATGGTGAAGAGGTGGGGTTGGTAGGGTGGCAGCTTCCTCCACAAATATTGTGACGTTAGGTAATACTCTAATTTGAATTTTTTCTATCTTTCTTAATTTTCGAAGAATCTTTAACATATTCTTTTTAAAAAATCAATCTTTCTTAAATTTTGAAGAATCGTTAACATTTTTTTTTTAAATTCACAGAGATCCAACCCTCAACTTATGAATTTTTTCTTTCTTAATTTTTGAAGAATC
>VDFB02298141.1:0-11540 GCA_007258455.2 Sequoia sempervirens
AGAAATCAATAGGATTGTAAGTATTAAATCAGCTAATGGTCATTTGTTGGAGGATCCTCATCAGATTAAAGATTCAACAATTGAATACTTTAGAAATTTTCTTAATGACTAGGGAGGCTCCAATTCTTGGGGCACATCGTGACATTTTAGCTAACATTCTTGCTCGGGTATCTGGTTCATAAATGGAGGATTTGAATGAAAAATTCTTGGAAGAAGTAAAAGCCATAGTTTTTGGCTTACATCCTGAGAAGGCGCCCAGGCCAGATGGCTTCCCGATATTTTTTTTCTAGAAGTGGTGGGATTTTGTGGGTTCAGAAATAACTGAGGCAATAAAGGACTCAAGAACTCAAGGTAAATCCTTAGGGAGGTAAATAAATCTTTCATTACACTCATTCCAAAGAAAGAGAAGTCAGATTCTTGGGATGAATTTGCAACATATTATACAATATTCTTGCTAAGGTTGTGGCCAACTTCCTTAAGAAAATTCTTCCATCTGTCATCTCTAAAGAGAAAACAAGGTTTATGCCTAGGAGGTCGATCCTTGATGGGGTAATTATTGCTCAAGAATTAATCCATTCAGTTCAGAAGATAAAGAAACCAACAATGTTGTTAAAATTGGATATAAAAAAAGTGTATGATAAGGTGAATTGGTGCTTTTTGTTCAAAGTTTTAGAGGATTCTAGGTTTCAAAAAGAATAGCTTGATTGGATTTTTGGCTAGGTGGATAGCCCATAGTAATCAGTCTTAGTGAATGGTTCTCT
Source organism: Sequoia sempervirens (assembly GCA_007258455.2). Classification (NCBI taxonomy): domain Eukaryota; kingdom Viridiplantae; phylum Streptophyta; class Pinopsida; order Cupressales; family Cupressaceae; genus Sequoia; species Sequoia sempervirens. The sequence goes on from VDFB02298141.1 coordinate 762, forward strand.
TGAAGTTTTTTTCATTGCATTGAGGGGCCTAAGGTAGGGAGATCCACTTTCTCCTTTCTTGTTTATAATCATGGTAGAAGCTCTAGGTCGATGGTTAGATAAGGAAAGATGTAGTGGTTGGGTGGAAGGCCTTTAGGTCACAAGTAGTCTTCCTTCTATCACACATCAACAATTTGTAGATGAAACTATGTTGTTTAGGGTTGCCTCGATAAGAGAATCTCAAAGGTTAAAGGGAATTTTGGACAAGTACACTTTGGATTTAGGTCAGGAGCTAAATCTGGTTAAGTTAGAAGCTTTCTTCTTCAATGTGAGCAGCGCTTTCAAATTTTGAGGTGTCTTGGTTTCAGAAAGGGGCAGTTGCCATGTAAATATTTGGGACTTTCATTAGCTAAAGGAATTCAACATGGAGGTACTTGGAATGCTTTGTCAGAAAAGGTAAAAGAACAAATTTCTTCATGGAAGAGTCGTTGGCTATCTTGGGCTAGAAGACTGACAATGTTAAAATCTATCATTGTTGCTCTTCCCATATATATGATTTCTTGCTTTCCAATGTCGATGGGTGTGAGTAAATCCCTAAATAGATCAATGGAGGATTTATTTTGGAAAGGGGGTGCGGATCAGAAGAAGTTTCCATTAATTAAGTGGCAAAAAGTGTGCGAAAAAAGGGAAGAAGATGGTGTGGGGCTAAAAAATATGCTTTTGCAAAATAAGGCCCTTGGGGAAAATTTTTCTTGGTCTATTTGTATTCATTCAAAGTTAAAGTGGGTTAAAATTGTGAGGGCCAAATACCTAGACAATGAAGATAATTGTTTTTTGAAGGCTAAATCTCTTCCTAGAAGATAATTTTTTTCTGAAGGCTAGATCTCTTCCTAGTGGTTCTCACATTTGGAATTTCAGTAAAAGTTCTAGAGATCTCATTTTGGATTACTTAACCTAGGAGGTTAAAAATGGTAGGGAAGTGCTTTTCTAGGAGGATTCCTAGGAAGGCTTACCCATCCTAGCAGAGGATCCCTCTTGTCTTAAGGATGGTTTTTATCGTTGGAAGTCTCCTAGATAGCTGGGGCTGGAAGATAAAGATCTTGAAGCCTTTAAGAAGGTTATGAAGGGGAGATGTGTGTTGGGGAGACAAGGTAGGGATAGAATTCAGTGGAATGCTTGGAAAAGGAGGAATATTCTACAAAAGTAGGTTATGCTATTCTTACCTCTTTAGGTGTTGTTGAGCCAAGTTTACCAACTCAATTATGCTGGAATAAGGCTTGCCTTCCCAAGGCTGGTATATTCACCTAGGAAGTGGCTCAGGGTAGGGTGCTAACTAGGGACAATTTTGCAAAGCTAGGTTTCCATGGTCCATCTAGGTTCCTTTTGTGTAAAGGTCTAGAGGAAATGGTGGATCATTTATTTTTAAATTTCCAGTTTTCATAGGTTATTTGGGAGTGGTTGTGTTTGAAACTACAGTGGAAAACAACATTCCCCAACAAGTTGTTAGTATTACTAAATTCTTGGCCATCCCCCTTAAAGTAATATTTGTTAAGGTACCTATGGTTGATGAGTATGGTTGATGAGTCCTTCAATCGTCTTATGGGAAGTGTGGAAGGAGAGGAATAGGAGGATTCTTTAGGATAAGGAAATGCCAATTCCTAGATTGCAAAGTAAAATAGAGGCTTCAGTAGTGGAATGCTTCAATGTGGCTTGGTAATAGATGCTAAAGTGGGTATGAATCTATTCGAAATATTCATGTTATAGAATCAGTTTGACTTTGCTCTACTTTTAGCTTGAGGTGCATTGAATAGATAGGTGAGTATAGTAGGGTGGGTTTGGTTTCTGCTGGAACCGCGTCAGCAAACCCAAACCTGACGGTCCCAGTCCCGTTACAATTTCACGTACCGTCCCATCAAAATGCCGCCCTCCCATAATCGCAAATAATGCAGTCAAATTTTGAAGCTTTACTTCTTGGACTAAATTTATGCAGAGAATTGAAAGTGAGTTAGGTGGTAATTGAGGGTGACACCACTTTAGTAATCAACACTTTGAGGATTTTTTTTTTTTGAATTAGAAGTTGGGAGAGAAGCTAGAGGTGGCTCTGGGATTGATGGAAGGTTTTGAATAAGTAATGGTCAATCATATCCTAAGGGAAGGGAATGTTGATGTTCATCTCCTATCTAATATGGGTGTGGTTGGTCCTGATAGAAAAGTGATTGGTAATTCTATGGTGTAAAGTTAGTGGGAGGATGGGAGGGTGGCCCTCCAAGTTGGCAGAGGGCTTCTGATGGGACATGGTGAGTGGAATCCATGTAGGGGTGCTTAATGCTGAGGTGGAAGTTGAAGGCTTCATAGAGTGAAAGGGTAGAGAGGTCACTCAAGTCGAGTACAAGCATTGAAGGTTGTCAGTTTAAGTGTGATTTTTTAATGAAGGCTTTGTATATGAAGAAGGGTTTGCAGGACAAAATTTTTGTTGCAACGACAACTTGCTTACTTGGTAATGATTCTTCATTCATGTGATGATAGCATTGCTAGGTGAGTGTGGAATTTAATAATGAGTGGAGATGATGGTATGTACAAAGTAATAACACATTCTTGGTGATTGTTGTTTTTTTAATGGTGGTAGTCGATTGATGGTCATAGCTCATATTTCAATGTCGTCTGTGGGTGACAATGGCCAAGATCTTGAAGTATATCATATAAGTCTCGGTGGAGGGTTTGGCATGGCTTGGAGTGAACACTCCAATTTCTTTGAAGGCGATGTCGAGGCAAACAACATTTTGAGAGATAAAAGTCTAGAGGTTGAAGCGAATTTTGCTCAACATCGACCCTCTCATAGTTGTAGCGGTCAAAATAATTATGGGCACTGTTCACCTCGAGCAAAAGGAGTATGGGAGAGACAATGTGCATGTCTCCTCAAGGTTTTTGGCCTCTCTACTTGACAACCGTGTTCCTAAGTTGGAGGCAAATGTTACACCCCAATTGTATAGCTACTATTGCATAGGTAAATTGATTGTAATGATTGGATCATTGAGATGAATAAAACATGTTTCTTGTTATCAATATGAATATGCTTCCATTTAATGATTGCCTCATTTAAATATTAGTTCTATTGATGTTATTCTTGATGAATGTTGCATGCAAAGTTATTGAGTAGTGTTTATTCTAACTTTTGAGATGTTTCATGTATACTGTTATGTTGTGAACAAATGACTCCCATTAGCATGTCATTTGATACAAGTAATTGAACCATTCCTCCATGCAGAGGGTGAAATATCACTCAGGAGAGGAGCTTGGTTGGGTAATCGGTAAAGTAAACTATCTGAGCATACACACATGTCACTTAGATTGAGTAAGCTAATTCAATTTGTGTGAGTTATAGGTAAGTCATCCATAAGCTTGTATGGTTGCATTAAGAGTCTTGTCTACTTCTGTATGCATGTATAAGTGATGTTTACCTATGTATTTATTTATGTTATTTTATTATGATGGTAATGTTATTGAATGTAAGTGGATAGGAAGTGGGCATATATACATGTATATAGTATATGCACATATCCATATGTATATACATATTGGTACAAATGTATGTTGGAAAATGAATATGCTAATACGAATGCATCAATATGGTATACCTACATATACGTGCACATTGAGGAACATATATAGATGTATATACATCTATATATACACACAACCTATGTTATTTGGATGTTAATAATATTATATTATTCTTGCTTGGCAAATTTACATATATATGTATATATATATACATGTCAGATATGCTGACTAGCTTACAATATGTTTATTATGGGATATATATATGTAAATGAATATATATAAATTATAGTAAAATAATACATATATATATATAGATACATATTATACTAAGGTATTTAATAATATATGTATATATATATAAATATTATCAAAACTTTAATTTGATATATATATAAATAATATTATATATATATATAACTATTTAATTTAATATCTCAATTGGGAAAATCGAATGATTTTCTAAATTGATTTTCATTAAGGAAATTGACTTGTTTCCTAACAATGATTATTTAGCATTAACTTAACATTTGAATTGGGCTATTCATATTTTATTTTATTTAAATGGAATCACTAAACATTTGACTTGAACCTTTTTATTAAATGAAATATTTTGGACTCAACTATTGAAGTTGAGTTAATAATCTTCCAAACTTTTGACCCCTGGAAATGATGGAAGGAGTTGTGCAGGAAGGATTTCCACACTGAGAAGTGCGCTCAAACTGTCTTTGATTCATTCAATCTTCTAGCTGCTAATTCTGTCAATGTGTCTTCAAAACAAGGAGGAATTTTTCACTAATTTATCAAATCCTCCATTGCTAGATGAATCAATTGTAGGTATTGATGCTAAGAAATTAACCATGTATATTTTGATAAAGTCTTTACCTATTTTCAGTTTTGGAGATCGACTCGTCTCCATGAGACTAGGTATGTTATTGGAAATCCACCACATATTGATGGAATAATTCAAATTGTTGTTCTGGCAGTTTGAATGCCTTTTTATTTGGAAATTGTTGAGGTTGGGAGCCATATAAATAGCTACCCCATCCTCATTTTATTTCAACACTCTTCACCCACTTTTGTGCATACATTCATGTTGCTACGCTTCAACAATTGAGGGATTCACATCTTTGTTTCCTGAGAGCTATTATAATTTCTTAGAGCCATTACAATTTTTGAGAAGAATCATTATTCTCTGAGAGAAATTATTTTCTAATTCTGAGAGCAAAATCATATATTTTCTCAGTGACATTTCTTCATGTTGCTGAAAGAGCAACCATCATCATAATTTTCTAAGTTTATAATTGAGGAGCTAAAATCAATTACCAGTTGAATATCAATTATTGAGAGTTCATTTTATAAGAGAGAAACAAAGCCTTTTCAAGGATTGTTGATATTCTGGAAGTGTTGCAAGTACAAACCAAACCACAATCATTGGAGAAAAGTTTAAATCAGACATGGGATATTATTCTACTATTGTTTAAATAGTAATTATTTACATATTTCTGGAAATGCATTTTACTAATTGTGCATAGTTAGGTATTTGCATTGAGATCTGTATATCTATTATGAATTGAAAGTGATCCAATTCTATGAACTGCATATAGTTGGACCAAGGAAGTAAATTGTTTAAAAGATAAATATGCATACTTGTGTTTTGCATCAATTGTATGATCTCAATATAAGGAGAATATGGTTGTAATTAGCTACTAAATACTAGGACGGAAATGAAGGCATTGAGTCAAGTAATGATCCACGACTTAAGTTATTAGGTTAACTTAGACAACTTGAGATACTCCTAGGATGAATACATCCATTATAGGAGTGGAAATTGTAAGTTACTTTTTATCTTCATTTCTAGTAGTTTAGTTTGTTTTAGGATGTCTGGGGTACGCTATATCCATTGAAGAACAAACCTAGGCGTAGTGTAAGGAAGCCTTAATTCAAATCGACCCTAACTAGTGCATGTGATAGATGAACTTCATTCTATACATTGAATGGGAATAATTTGGCCAAAGTAGTGAAATGTACAACATCCACTTAGGTGTGAGATAGTTGAGACTAGACTACCAGTTCACCGTGATCCCATATTACATACTAGTTTGAGAGTTGTCAGATGCATATGACCTAGATATGTAAGACACAACACTGTGCTCAGTTGGTAGTTGCTTATTGGATACCCTACCAATCTCTTTGTTCAAAGGGAGGTCCATCTAGTGAATGATAGATGTGCGGGGGACCACACTATAAGTCCGTGGTTGGTAGAAAAGTGCCCGAGTGATGTTTCTCCTCCATAGAGAGCAACCAATGTACCAATATTTGAAAGGACGGATTCTTGGACCTTCTTACTACTATTTTTTCAATATATTATGAGCTATGTATGTATCTTATGCTTTCTTACTTTGTTAAATTTTTGAAAAGAAATAAAATTAAAGTTGAATTATGTTGTATCATGATTTCAAATTGAAAGGAAAAACTTTATTGGAATGGCATTATCTTTACTTGTTGTTAAATTATGAAATTTTTATTTTATGTATGGGTTAGGTCATCATGACGAAGGAGATGTTGGGGAGGCTATTTAGGAAGGATTTGGTAGGTGGTGTGGAGGAGGTTTTGAAGGCGACAATTTTAGGCACTGGGATCCTGGGTCCAGATGATTTGGAGCTCTTGCGAAAGAACAACGAGGTTGTTAAGTTTTATCCCTTCCTCTTGGACCTGAGCAGGATGGCTCTCTTGCGCCACCAGATGATTTTTGTTGTTGCAATGGAGTATCTAAAGTGTAATTTGTTTGATTTTTTGGTTTTTTGAAATTTTTAGTAGTTGATAAGTCTAAATGTGGCCTGTACGAGTTGGGCTTTTTTTTGTTATGATAATAGAATTGTCAATTTTGAATTTTATCATTGTGATTGAATTATCAATGAAGGCTATATGGAGTCTAGTCATCTTAGGGTGAAGTCGAAGCACTCGTTATCTCCTGCTTAGCGGATGGTTGTATCCTTTTCTTTTCTAAATTAATAAAATAAAAACTCTTACGTATCAAAAATAATAATAAATAAATAAAATTCATTCTTTCAATGCTTGAAAATGAAATATGGTTTAAATGTCATCAAGTGTCATTAGTATATTGTAGTCTAAATATCATCTCCTAGTAGAATTTATATCTAGAAAATATGAGATCACATTGAATCTCAATCTTGAATTACAATAAATGTATGCTTTCTAAGACAAGTGAATTTATGATGACAGTGGATATTGGAGTATAAGGTTGGTAGGAAAGGAATATTTTATAGTTTTGGTAGTGGTATCTTAATAGTGAAATTAATTAATTTGCATGGCATCATTCAATAAAAAAATTCTACAAGTAGGTTGAATTGAAAGTTAAAGGCAATGGAACTCATTATGGTAGTCTACACATAAAAGGTAAGGTATTTTCTACAAAAAAAAAGAGTATTACTAGATGCATAATGTTATTTCTCTGACTCTTAGTATGATCGATTGGACAATTTATGTGTATGACTATGATGTTATGTATTCAACTTCTCACAATGAAGAAATAGAAGCCCTTGTCAACTCAAACATGTTATCTTAAGAATTTAAAGTTTGGGTTTCATAAATGATGCATACTACTATGGATGGTGGGTCAAATTTTATATAAAGGTAATTCTATGTATAATAAACTTGAAATTAAAATCAAGAATTTATGGTTTTGAGTTTTGCAAATGATGCTTACTATTACATGTATGATGGGTCAAATTTCATAAAGATAATTCTATGTATGAGAAATTTGAAATCAAAATCAACACATGCAATTTCTATTATAACACTATTGATAGTGACTTAACAAAAAATAATTTAACTATGCTTTATTGCCCTCATTATGACCCACACCTAGTGGTTTCTTATACATATGATGTAAAGTTTTATGAAAAATTATTTGTTGTCATTGACAATGACCATGTAGTTAAACTTGTCATGGAAATACTGTGTGTTAATAGGCCAGTTAGGGAGCATAAACTATTTATTCAACATCATGAAATATAAGGATGAAAATATTTTTGAGGACAAAATAAAAATCATTGTCATGGATAAAGACTTTGAGTCTAGAGAGAAATTTTTTGTATGTTTTTGTCCAATGGATGAACAATGGAGCCTATTATAGAAGCTAGTAAAATGATTTTATAATATGAGTTTCCAATTGAACATTGTGCAAAGTTATTTTTGAACAAGATATTGTAATATTTTAATGTAAGAAGCTAGTAAAAATTAATATAAGACTCAAATATGTTTATGTTCTTAAATTATCTATATTATCTAATTGTTTAATTTAAAAAAACTCTAGTTTTTAGATACACATTAAACATTTAAACTTTATAGTATATGTTATTGATAATATGTATTTAGTTAAATTATTATAAATATTAAAACTTATCACACAATAATAATATGCTAATTGTTTTGAATAAATGGGAAAAATAGGTTTTGAAGGGACCCAAAACCATTTACAACAAAATGCCACTCCAACAAGTAATCAATAGCCCACTAGCGCAACCCAACAGCCAAAAAACCAGCCATCATAGGTGCTAAACTAAAAAAAGATAAATAACACCTAGCAACACCCACCTGCAAAGAAACAACAAAATAACCTACAAGAGACTAAAGCCCAACAGAAACAGAAAGAAACAAGAAACTAGTTTTGGCCACTTGGAGTTTTGGCCACCTCAATTTGTCGGTTCTTATAATTTTCAACCATATCCAACAGTTCCTTTTTCTCAACATCAAAAGCTTTCTTCCATTTAGCTGAACCTCTGCCAACAGGAACCTTGTTGTCATCCATCATAACTTTTTTACCCTTTCTCTTGGCCATATGCTCTTTCTCCATAATCTTGTAGAAATGAACCTAATCTTCTTTGAGCTAACCAATTTTCTTAAAGAGAACTTATGATGCTTCTGCACTATTCTTGATCGAGGTATGGCTCACCTGCAACAATTTTTTAATATCACCATTTATACCTTGCAACTTTGGCCTCAAGGGCATGCATTCTTTCCTTGCAAAATGACTTAAAGTCATTAAATGAACCTTCCAGTTCCACCAATCTATCAATGAGGATGTCAGATACAAAGGCCTTCTGAACATTCTACATATTTGCCTTTAAGCCTCTTATCTTAATATTAATTTTATTGAATTATTGTAAAGTCCACTTGGACAATTTGAAGGTGCCTATAGCCCCTGCCCTAGCCATACCCAACAAACCAAACATAGAGGTATCATCTTTGTCTAGGTATGAAAAATCCTCTGAAAGAGGATCAATCTTTAAGGGTGGAATAACATTTTTCTTTTTCTCACCCTCCACATTCAGATCCCCAACCTCCTTGTCCAAAGACACCTTAGGCAAGTCATGAACTGGAGAATCCCCAACAGTCACCATTTTTTCAATAGGAATCTTACCTTCCTCCGCCTCTTTGGAGTCCTTGGCCGCACCAACAGATTCATTTTTCTTCAAATTAGCTAGCCTTTTTTATAGTCTTCTCAATTTTTCAACCGAACCAACATTACCCTAGGTCCCAACCTCAATAGCCCCACCAACAACACCTTTATCAACAACCACTTCCACAACCTTAGGAGAGGACCCATCTGACCCTACCTCCATATCATCACTCACAAAAATGGCCAACCTCTTAGGAACCCTATTACTCTTAGAACCCGCCACCCTCCTTTTTCTTTGAAGTCAAAGCCTCACCCACAGGGGAGACATCAACTTCATCCTCACTCCACTCCTCCTCATCTGAAGAGGAATCTGAATCTGACGACCCAAATAAAGCACTTAAAATATCTTCTTTACCTTTAATGGTCAGGGCCAGGGAAAGGGATTGGAAATGCTCCATAATAAGAAAAATAAGCCCCTCATGGAGGATAGGGGCCCTCCTATTCTTCAGAAGAGCATACATCGAGGATTCCAAAGAAGATAAAAGAAAAAAGAGGAAAGATATAAATAAGCCATGCCTAGAATGATTAAGAAGAGTGAAATGGTGACCAAGGAGAGCCTTAAATCTTCCTTCCAACGTCACATACCACATCATCATCTCCATAACCCTAGTCTAGGTCTTCTTAAGAGAGGTTCTATCATAGCCCTAGCTCTCCAACCTGACCAAATTATTTCACTCATCATCCTTACAAAACTTGGTCATCACTCCTCATTGCTCTTTTTATCTTTGAAGAAATTCCTTCCCATAGTCGGAATCCCCGTAATGGTGGAAATAAGGTCCTTATTCACATCCACCTCCAACTCTTTCATCACAAGCTTGCGATTATGCCAGAAAGTAAAAAACTTGGCCGAGGCATTAGAGTTATGCACGTGCAATCTCTCCAAAAATGGAGTGAAATTTCCATGACAAAGAATGTTCTAGATTTTCTCTTTTCTCTGAATATCACCACAAGAGTCTAGCTCAATTCGGCATCTATCTCCACCCATGGTAGCCCAATCAAAACACACAAAACCCTAGAGAAAATTACCCAGAAGAAAGTAAAACAACCAAAAGAAATGCACAAAGTGTGCTAGATGGGGAGAAGTACAAGGCCATAAAAGCCGCATCACCTTATTCGACGCCATCAATTCTTAAGATGTTTCTAGCATTCTCGAGAATGATCAATCCCTCCTCTCACAAGCGAAAATCACTAAGGCAAACAACAAAATTGGAAAAATAATCACCCAAAGATTTTCCCTCTTGATAAATGTGAGAGACACGAGTCTCTTCACAAGATTGTAACATAATTACCATATCCTTTATTAACTAGTCCACGTTCCAACTCAGGGGATGCGTACCACACAAATTGTTTATGATATTCATAGAATCTTCTTCCAACCAAATTTTGGAGAAACCCTTACTAATTACATATCTAATACTCATGAATGTAGCCTCTGCCTTTGCATGATGATTAGTCTATGTACCCAATGGGAGTGCCACCATGCCAAGATGTAAGATGTTAATTGTTAATAAAAAATAAAAATGTATAAAATTTAGATAATAAAATTAAATTAAATTTAGTTTCAAGGCAATGAAAACCCTCTTATTTTTTTAGAACCTCTTTCATTTTTATTTTCATATATTTAATAATGTTTATTAAATGTATATATTTTTTAGATAGATGAAATAAACCTAAGGGGGCCATACCCATTAATATTTAATAATAAAAATATTATAGAGATCATACTACTCCTATGGAAGGCCACAATAAAAACCACA
>VDFB02298141.1:17594-66816 GCA_007258455.2 Sequoia sempervirens
GAGTTTTTGTAGAGTTGTACCTTTATTTTGAAACATAGGAGTGGGAAGTCAAATAGGGTTGCAGATGCCTTAAATAGGAGGCATACATTGATAACAAAGATGCAGATTGAAGTGGTTGGGTTTAGTGAACTTAAGACACTGTACGTAGAAGATCCTAATTTTAGGAGGCTTGACTTGCAAGGAACACGATACGATAGGCAGGACAAGGTAAGGCTGGATTTCATGGAGTTCGAGAGGAGAACCTGATAAAGGAGAAGCATAGTGGAGGAATGGCGAGGATATTTTGGTTAGGATAAGACCATAGCCATTATCAGTGAGCATTATTATTGGCCTCGGTTATCACAGGATGTGAAGAAGTTTGTACAAGCTGTGGGTATGTTAGATGGCTAAAGGAGTGAGCCAAAAATACAGGCTATATCAGCCCTTACCTGTACCAGAGAGGCCATGGGAGGATATAAGTATGGACTTTGTTCTTGGTTTTCCAAGGACACAATGAGGGAATGATTCAATCTTTGTGGTGGTTGATAGGTTTTTGAAAGATGGCACATTTCATTCCATGTCAGAAGACCCATGATGCAGTCCACATTGCTTACTTGTTCTTCAAAGAGGTGGTGAGGCTACATGGTCTGCCAAAGAGTATTGTTTCAGATCATGACACCAAATTTGTGAGGTACTTTTGAAGGACCTTGTGGAAGAAGCTGAAGACAGAGTTGAAGTTCAGTTCTGCACACCATCCACAAATAGATGGGCAGATAGAGGTTGTTAACAAGAGTCTGGGTAACCTACTGAGATGTTTGGTAGGAGATAAACCCAAGGGATGGGACTTGATCTTACCCCAGGAAAAATTTTCTTACAACAATTCTATCAATAGAAGCACTGGTAGATCACCGTTCCAGATTGTGTATGGAGGTAGCCCCAAAATAGCTCCAGAATTGAGGAAGATAGACCAAGAGAAGATAATAAGTGCTGAAGCCGAAGATTTTTCAGAGCACATCAAGAATATATATGAGAAGGTACGAGAACACATTAATAAGATGAATATGCAATATAAGGCTAAGGCAGATCAGAAAAGGAGGAATAAGGAGTTTCAGACTGGCGATGAAGTAATGGTCCACTTGAGGAAAGAAAGGTTTCTCGTGGGAACCTATAACAAATTGAAGATAAAGAAATTTGGTCCCTATAAGATTTTGAAGAAGCATGATTCAGGGAATGCATATGAGGTAGAGTTGCCTGATGGAATCAACATTTCCCCTGTGTTCAACATTTTAGATTTGACAGAGTATCATGAAGGTGGAATAGAGGAAGCACCAGTAATAGGGCAGTATGGCATTCCAGCACCTACTTCAGAAAGGGAGGAGATTGAAGCAATCTTGGATAGTTGTGTGGGAAGGACTACCAGAAATAGGTAGTATGAAGAATATCTGGTGAAATAGAGAGGAAGGTCTGTAGAAGATTCATCTTGGCTATCTAAGGCAGCAGTTGACTGGTTGGGTTTTCCTCAACCATCTGAGACGTGATGGGTCACTTCTCAAATTACCCTGGGTGTCTAATGCAGGAGCATCCAGTGGTGTAAGGGCAATCTTGCATCACCCAAAAATAGTTAAATTTCAATTTTCTCAATTTTTTAGATGTTTTTCCATTTTTGGATACCCTTTTCATCATAATGAAATTCCCAATTTATGGTTTTTATTTTCTATTCCTGGGCTAAAAGATATTGCAGTTTTAGTTTCTCAGATTTGCACCTGAAAATCTTCTGAGTTAGATTTGAGGCACTTAGATTTCCCAAAATGGCCCCGAAACTTGCTAAAATTGGCATAGCAGATTTCAAGCACGTTATTGACTTTGAGACCTTTCCAATAGTTCAAACGATTCGTGAATCAGAGTCCTGGATCAAAAGTTATGGCCCTGGAAAGTTGGCGCACTTTCTAGAAGATACAATTGCAAATGTTCTTTTGAAATTTGAACTTCAAGTTGTAATTTTTCAGCGCCAAACTGCCTAAACTCAAATTTGAATGTTGTTTTGGCTCAAAACTCAAGAGGGAGCTCTATTTATGGGTGGGTTTCTAATTTTTGAAGAACTTTGGGGGACAAGCTCGCATATTGCGAAAGGGTGATTTTGTAGCTTTCTGTAACTTGCATGTGTTGTAGAACTTGGGGATTTGAGATCCTCTGCAATAAGAAGCTCTATTTTTTGAATAATAAAATTATTCTTTTGTTTGTGGGTTATTTTCTAAGTCTTGGGCTGCACCCTCATAAAAAATACATAAATTGCATTGTTAAAAACCCTTAAGATGGAAATATTAAGAGGGTAAGAGGAGAGGGATTCACGAAATGAATAAGGGAAAATGAATGAGTTACGTAAAAAATGTGTAGGATAATTAAATAAATAAAATAATAAATAAATAATTAACCTAGATAAATGAGTTGGATTGGAAAAACAAAATAAATCAAACATAAAAAATTATTGAATTTGAAAGTGATATTTAGATGGGTTTGAAAGGTAGAAAATAATGTAGATGTTAGGTATCAATTCAAAACAATGCTAAAATTTTAGAGCTTGATAAGACAAGTGTCGAAATGACCACCTTCCAAACCAAATCAAAAGTTATGACTCTTGGAAGCCCCTGCATCACTATCAAAATGATTCAAAGTAGGTGATAGGGCAGGAGGCAATATTTTTAGTCTTTATCTTGGTTGAGAAAGAAAATGTTCAAATTCGTGATTTTGTGAGGGAGGTAGAGTGGAATAGAGTGATAATTAAGATGGGTGGGTGGGAGGTATATCATTGGAATTTAGTTGATGGATGGGTGATCATTAGGTAAGTATTTTTTATCTTTAGCTAGTTGACGAACCATATCATGATGTCTTTGTTTGCATTCTTTTGCATTTTGATTTTGTCTTGTAGAAGCCTCAACTTGTGAAGAGGGTTTTGGGTTATTTTTCAGCATTCATACTAGGCTTTTCTTCTTTTATAAGAGGAATTGAAGAAAATATCAAAGGCTGAGAAACCATTGAGGTTTTAGCTTTTTTGCACAAAGGATTCAGTTTCTTTAGGAGGTATAAAATAAATCCTCGAAGGCCTTGTTGAATGGTTATTTTGTGGTCCTTAATAGGATGGTAGAGGGAGAACTATGACATAAATGCTAGATGGTTGGGGTTAAGGAAAGATACCTAGTTCAAGTTGAGGCTCGTTCAATACCTGTAGAGTAAAAGGAACAACCATCATATATGTTGATATTGAAGAGCCTCATGTGGGATGGATAATTGAGAAATATGATTAGATTTTAATTTTTGATATTAATAAAATAGAAAACCTTTATGAGGTTGAATAGGTTGGGTTGGTTTAGGAAAAAAATAATTAAGGGAAAAGTTTCCATGAAGAGTTGAGTTTTTAAATCCACTATGATAAATAGTATGTATTTTCCCTTCAAATGGAAATTCAAGATATTTATGAATAACACAGGGGACCAAATTCATGGAGGTAAGCCATGGATGACCTAACTTCACATGAAATTGATTTGAGGTTGGGATTATGGTAAATAGGACATCTAACTTTTTAGCTCCAACTTGAATTAGGATGGTTAAAGAACCAACTATAGGGAGAGTAGTACCACCATAATATTTTAGTGAAACTTTCAACTGTTTATAGTTGTCTTGATATAGTTCATGCACATAAAGAAATTCTTTAGTGATCACGTTCACTAAATGTATTGGATCAACGAGTATTCCCTATGTGGATTTATCATTAATCCTATTAGTAATGTAAAGAGGATCATCATGTGCATCTATAAAAGCATTAATATTGTGTAAAAGATATAGGGTGAGAAATTAGGTCAGTCTTGGTGATGATGAACATCAATCATGTTGACCATAATAGGTATGTTATCAACATTTATTTCATGATCAATTTGTTCAACACGTTTAGTTAAATGACTTGGTAATGAATTGGTAAATATTTATAAATTTTAATTAGGTGGTGCAACTGATTTGTTTCCTTTATAGCTCACACAATCCAACTAGATGTCATTAGAATCGATGAGGTCTTGCACTTGGTGCTTAAGATAAGCGTATCGTAACATGTCTAGGTGTAAAGTGATATTGAAGAAAGGCTTTTACATTAAAATGAGGGGGTGATGGTTTGGTGGTATCAATAGGACGAATGGGAGGAAGCTGAATCATATTATTATTAATAAATTATTACAACATATAATAGGATGAAGAGAATCAAGAAATTGTGAAAATTGTCTATATTGTGGATTAAATTGATATGGTGTTGTAGATGCAACGATTACTTGTGTTTGGATGTTATTAGAAGATGGAGCAGAGTTTATTTTGAAGTTTTTATTTTTCTTTTTAAATGACTATTTTTCTTTTTAAATGACTAATAATTAAATTGATCAATGACTTTAGATTTATTATGAGGATCCAAAAAACCCTAACATTTTTTTTTTATTAAATTCACAGATTATCCATACACTGCCAGCTTACACAAATTTTCTTTTTTTTTTTGAAGAATCTTTAACATTTTATTTTTAAAGATTTACAGAGATCCAACTTGTAGTATACCTATGTAATTTTTGTCATAATCTTTACTTAATTTTTGAAATGAGACTTTTAACATTTTTTTTAATATGGAAATTCATTCAGAGAAAGTTCCAACTTGCAATCTTAATGGCAATTTTTTCTTTCTTAATTTTTGAAGAATCTTTTAACATTTTTTTTAAAATCACAAAAATGATCCGAACTTTGCGACGCAAATGATCTAATGAATTTTATTCATTTCTTTTCTTAATATTTTGAGATTCAACCTGTAGCTTATGATTTTTTCAATCTTTATTTTTTTTAAAACAACATTCATCCAAAGATCTTTCTTAACCATAAATTCAGAGATCTTATGAATTTTTTCTTTCTTAATTTTTGAAGAATAAGAGATCCAACTTTAACTTTCTTAATTTTTATTTTTAAATAAAAAAATTCATAGAGCATCTTTCTTAACATATAGCTTATGAATTTTTTCTATCTTTTTTAATTTTTGAAGAATCTTTAACATTTTTTTTAAAATTCACATAGATGGACTATATGTAATCTATATGTTTGTGGATTTTAATGAGATTTTGGTTCATGTTTGAATTTTTTTCATTTAAAGAGGACATGTTTCACAAAAATTGATTTATGATGAATCCGTTGGTCACGAGTTTTGAGAATTGGTGACAAGTTTTGAGAATTTGTGTAATCGAGCTTATTCAACTTCATGGTGAAAGTTCTAATTATTTCTTAATGTGGTGAGCTTATTCAACTTCATGATGAAAGTTTTGATTATTTGGCTAGATAATTGTTATAATCTTTTTCCTCATAAAGAAACATACTACATGAAGTTGTAAATGTTAATACATGATTATTAGGATGTCCTTTGCTAGTATACTTCTCAAAGTGTATCTTAATGTTTTGTGGGATTAACATTTTTAAGATAGAAAATGATAATGGACTACATGTAATCTATATGTTTGTGGATTTTAATGAGATTTTGGTTCATCTTTGAATTTTTTTTCATTTAAAGAGGACATGTTTCACAAAAATTGATTTATGATGGAATCCATTGGTGACGAGGTTTGAGAAAATTTGTTTAGTTGAGCTTATTTAGCTTCACAGTGAAAGTTCTAATTATTTCCTAATATGGTGAGCATATTCAACTTCATGATGAAAGTTTTGATTATTTGCCTGGATGTAATTGTTATAATCCATTTCCTCAAGTTGGCATGGGCATCACTCCATTCATTAATGGCCCCGCATCTTCTATACCAGCAAGTAATGCTCTATTTGAGTAGGAGTCTTGAAACTTTTTTGAGTCTCTTTGAATCATTTTCAAACATTTTTAATTTTGAAAGAATCTTTTAACATTTAAAAAAAAAATTCATAGATGGTGAAGAGGTGGGGTTGGCAAGGTGAAGACTTGCTCCACAAATGTTGTGACATCAGGTAATGCTCTCTTTGAATTTTTTCTTTCTTAATTTTTGAGAATCTTTAACATATTTCTTTTAAAAAATCAATCTTTCTTAATTTTTGAAGAATCTTTAACATTTTTTTTTAAAATTCATAGAGATCCAACCTACACCTTAGAAATTTTTTCTTTCTTAATTTTTGAAGAATCTTTAACATTTTAAAAAAAAATTCACAGAGATTCAACATGCAACTTATGAAATTTTTCTATCTTTTTTAATTTTTGAACAACTTTTAACATTTAAAAAAAAAAATCACAAAGATCCAACCTACAGCTTATGAATTTTTTCTATATTTTTTAATTTTTTAATAATCTTTAACATTTAAAAAAAAAAATCACAGAGATCCAACTGTAGCTTATGAATTTTTTCTATCTTTCTTATTTTTTGAAGAATCTTTAACACTTTTTAAAAAAATTCAGCTTATGAATTTTTTCTATTTTTCTTAATTTTTGAAGAATCTTTAACATTTTTTTTTTAAAATACAACTTATAAATTTTTTCTATCTTTCTTAATTTTTTAACATTTTTTTTAAAAAATTCACAAAGATCTAACCTCCAACTTATGAATTTTTTCTATCTTTCTTAATTTTTGAAGAATCTTTAACATTTAAAAAAAAAGTCACAGAGATTAGCTTATGAATTTTTTCTATATTTCTAAATTTTGCAAGAACCTTTAATATTTAAAAAAAAAATCAAAAAGATCTAATCTACAGCTTGAATTTTTTCTTTCTTAATTTTTGAAGAATCTTTAATATTTTTTTTTTTAAATTCAAAAAGATCCAACCTACAGCTTATGAATTTTTTCTTTCTTAATTTTTGAATTATTTTTAACATATTTTAAAAAAATTCACAAAGATCCAACCTAAAGCTTATGAATTTTTTCTTCTTAATTTTTGATGAATTTTTAATAGAGATCCAACTTGTAGCTTATGATTTTTTTCTATCTTTCTTAATTTTTGAAGAATCTAACATTTTTTAAGTTTTTTTACAAAGATCTAACCTGCAGCTCATAAATATTTTCTTTATTAATTTTTGAAAAATCTTTAACATTTTTTAAAAAATTCATAGAGATTTAACCTACAGCTTATGAATTTTTTCTTTCTTAATTTTTGAAGAACCTAAATAACATTTTTAAAAAAAAATCACAGAGATCCAACCTGCAGCTTACAAATTTTTTTCTTTTTTAATGTTTGAAGAATCTTTAACATTTTTTTTTTTAAATTCAAAGAGATCCAACTTGTAGCCTATGAATTTTTTCTATCTTTCTTAATTTTTAAAGAACTTTTAACATTTAAAAAAAATATCATAGAGATCCAACCTACAACTTATGAATTTTTTCTATCTTTCTTAATTTTTGAAAAATCTATAACATTTAAAAAAAAAATCACAAAGATCCAACTTGCAGCTTATGAATTTTTTCTATCTTTCTTAATTTTTGAAGAATATTTAATATATATTTTTTAAATTCATAGAGATCTAACCTGTAGCTTATGAATTTTTTATTTCTTATTTTTTGAAGAATTTTTAACATTTTTTTTTTAAATTCATAGAGATCCAACCTGCAACTTATAATTTTTTTCTTTCTTAATTTTTGAAGAATTTTTAACTTTTTTAAAAATATTCACATAGATGGACTATATGTAATCTATATGTTTGTGGATTTTAATGAGATTTTGGTAAAAAAAAATCATTTAAAGAGTGATAGGGGTGGATGGATAGAGATCAACACAATGTTGAGAAATATAAATATATAAATTCAGAGATAAACACATAACCTCAACAGCAATCCATTCTCATTAATCACAAGATACAAATATTACAAATAATCAAAACACTATAGCATTCATTGTCCTTATGATCACATGATCATCTTGCCACTAATGCCTAACCCATTACTTGATGCCTCTTTTACAGAGGGCTTAGGATACATATAGATAATTCTAGAAACTACAAAATACAGTCTAGAAATTACAAAGGACTCTTCTAGGACTTAGGCCAACCTGTCTATCTTCTGAAACAATCTCTAACTTATGTAGAGACTATCTAACCCTTTCTAGAAATTCTTATTTGATTTGTCTTTTTCAAATTTAATATTTGTCTTATTTATATTCCCAGTGAGTGGGAGAAATTATATTCCAACACTCCTCCCTAATTTCTACCACAAATGTTGCAACATTCTCCAATCTCTTTTGTCATTGATAGTTGCCTTCTTTCTCTTCTTTTCCTTATGGTTGCAACCAAGTCTTCAAACTTTCTCAAATCCTTTTCTTTGCCATCTTGATGATTTTTATGCCTTGACGATGCCTTTGTTCTTGTCCAACTGTTGCAGCAGTCCTTGAACTATTTAACTCTTCAAAACTTGAATCTGAAACTTCCTAGAGTCTTTCCTTCTATAGATGTCTTGCCTTTCCATGATTGCTATCATCTTCAAACTTATTATCATTTATGCCTTTTGAAAACCTTGCTTTATTGCCATCAACTTTCACATGCGAACTTTTATACTTAAACAAGTTCTTGATCATACCTATAATTTTTTGCCAACTCTATCCGTAAGTCCATCCACAATCCATTCTCATATAATCTGCCATAGAATCCTTCTTGCACTCTCTGTTCCAACATGTCTTTTCAGAATGACTTTTCAAACCACAAATACTGCAAGGATGTAAGTCCCAACATCTATCCTTCATATGTCCTTTCCTATTACAATGACAACATTGCACACATTCCATTTCTTTAACAAATTTGGTTATACCTATATTATTTCCTTTACCTATCACGTATCCAAGACCTTCATGCTTTGGCCTCATTATTGGTTTAATTGGCTCTCTCATCCCTTGATCATTCCTTCCTAAGCCTTTACCTTTGTATCCCATTATTTCCATGATCTTTAAACCAACATTGTTATCATTGCCATTACATCTAACAACATTATCATTTTGACAATTTTTATCACAAATTTCTTTAGCAAAAACACATTTATCAATTGACAAAGTCAAATCTTCTATACTACATGAAACATCACATGCCGATTTCTTTGTCTTCAAACATTCATTCTCTTCATTCAATCTTGATATTTCCTTTTTGTATAAACTATTCTCTTCTTCTAATTTCATCTTTTCTTCTACCAATTTCACTCTTTGTACCAATTCCTCATTCCTTGTATTAATCTTATAAAAAAAAATTAGTTTTTCTTCAAGCTCTTTATTCTTCTCTTTAAGTTTGGATGATTCCTTCACCTGCCAATTATGTATTTGTTCCACAAACTTTAACCTATCCTCTAGCTCTTCAATTGCTTCTTTAGAATCACTTATTACATTTAAAAGGTTACATTTTTTTGCTCCCATTTCTTTTCTTAATTTTTCCAGTTCTTTTTCTAAAAAATCCTTTTCACATTTTAAGCTTGTATTTTCTTTCTTCATCTTTATTATTTTTTCTTCTAAATTATTTGTTTTCTCTTTCTTTACTCTATCAGTTTTTCCCATTGAAATATAAACAAATTAAACTCACTCGATATCTCTTCCTCAACTAACACGTGCTTGGTGAATACAACCACAAACTAGGATAACAATATGCTCTCAAATCTTGATAACAACAACAATTAATCAATTACCTCCTTGTCATGCAAAATTTAGTCTCATTCACTATATTCACTGTGATCTCCAAACACTTTGTTTTTGCTAGTGTGAACAAAATTTCCAAACTATGGTCCTAAAAAAATTCCTTTTTCCAGTCAACCATCTACTTAACAGCTTTTACTACTCAGTTTTCCTTGATAGTAACAATTTCTCCTAACAACGAGACCTATGTCTTCACCTACATACACATTCATAACAACAAATTTTTTATTTTATTTTTGGAAAAAACAACGAATTCAATGCTTGCAATCTCTTGGTAGCATCTACAACAATCCTTAGTAATAACAGTTGTAACCTTCACAAAAAGATATAATTTCTTCACACAATCAGCAATGTCTCTTTCTCTAACAATGGTGTCTCCTTCCTTCTACAAAGGGCAGTTCTTACAACCTTTGTGCATCATAAATCCTTTTTTCAAAACATAAATTGTCGATTACAATTGACAACAACTTACAAATTTTCTTCCTACCTGGGCTGACTTTTTCTTATCTGCAAACCTCCACTTTGATCTTTTCTTGCAAAGAAGTGACCTTTCTTCAAACCAACAAGATTTTCTAAATCAACTCCCATTATTTTTGGACAGCATCAACCTGCTCTTCCTTTGGACAACCTGTAGTCTTCTAAAAGCTCCTATGCCTTCTTTGAAACCAACGATTTTGACCTTACAGCTCTGATACCAATCTGATAGGGGTAGATGGACAAAGATCAACACAATGTTGAGAAATATAAATATATAAATTCAGAGATAAACACATAACTTCAACAACAATCCATTCTCATTAATCACAAGATACAAATATTACAAATAATCAGAACACTACAACATTCATCGTCCTTATGATCACATGATCATCGTGCCACTGATGCCTAACCCATTACTTGATGCCTCTTTTATAGAGGGCTTAGGATACATATAGATAATTCTAGATTCTACAAAATACAGTCTAGAAATTACAAAGGACTCTTCTAGGACTTAGGCCAGCCTGTCTATCTTCTGGAACAATCTCTAAATTATCTAGAAACTATCTAGCCCTTTCTAGAAATTCTTATTTGATTTGTCTTTTTCCAATTTAATATTTGTCTTATTTATATTCCTAATGAGTGGGAGAAATTATATTCCAACAAAGAGGACATGTTTCACAAAATTTGATTTATGATGGAATTCGTTGGTGACGAGTTTTGAGAATTTGTGTAGTCAAGCTTATTCAACTTCATGGTGAAAGTTCTAATTATTTCCTAATATGGCAAGCTTATTCAACTTCATGATGAAAGTTTTGATTATTTGGCTATAATTGTTATAATCCATTTCCTCATAAAGGAACATACTACATAAAGCTCTAAATGTTAATACATGATTATTGGGATGTTCTTTGCTAGTATACTTTTCAAAGTGTGTATCTTAATGTTTTGTGGGATGAACATTTTTAAGATAGAAAATGATAGTGGACTACATGTAATCTATATGTTTCTGGATTTTAATGAGATTTTGGTTCATGTTTGATTTTTTTTTCAGTTAAAGAGGACTTGTTTCACAAAAATTGATTTATGATGGAATCCATTGGTGACAAGTTTTGAGAATTGGTGACGAGTTTTAAGAATTTGTGTATTCGAGCTTCTTTAGCTTCACGGTGAAAGTTATGATTATTTCCTAATATACTGAGCTTATCCAGCTTCATGATGAAAGTTTTGGTTATTTTCCTAGTTGTAATTGTTATAATCCATTTCCTCAAGTTGGTGTGGGCATCACTTCATTCGTTAATGGCCCCGCATCTTCTATACTAGCAGGTAATGCTCTATTTGAGTAGGAGTCTTGTAACATTTTTTAGTCTCTTTGAATCTTTTTCGAACATTTTTAATTTCAAAAGAATCTTTGAACATTTTTTAAAAAAATCATATATGGTGAAGAGGTGGGGTTGGTAGGGTGGAAGCTTCCTCCACAAATATTGTGACGTCAGGTAATACTCTCTTTGAATTTTTTCTATCTTTCTTAATTTTTGAAGAATCTTTAACATATTTTTTTTTAAAATCAATCTTTCTTAAATTTTGAAGAATCGTTAACATTTTTTTTTTAAATTCACAAAGATCCAACCCTCAACTTATGAATTTTTTCTTTCTTAATTTTTGAAGAATCTTTAACATTTTTAAAAAATTCACATAGATTCAACCTATAGCTTATGAAATTTTTCTATATTTTTTAATTTTTGAAGAACCTTTAACATTTTCTTTTTAAATTCATAGAGATCCAACCTACAGCTTATGAATTTTTTCTATCTTTCTTAATTTTTGAAGAATATTTAACATTTTTTTTTAAATCACAGATATCCAAAGCTTATGATTTTTTTCTATCTTTCTTAATATTTTAAAAATCTTTAATATTTAAAAAAAAAATCACAGAGATCCAACCTACAACTTATGATTTTTTACGCCAAAGGTGTCGCATGCTTAGTATTTGGGAGGTCTTTTTATGGTGGACGGTGTAGATTCGTGCACAGGAAATCACCTGCGATCAAATGCATCTGAGCGGCTCAATGCTTTTCCCCCCCTTTTTCTGCTATTTGTCACCATTTTTGGCTACTTTCCCCGCCGCTATTGGTTTTTTGGTGTCGCGTTATTGCATACTTTATTATGGTTGGTGAGGTGGGCGGCGGTGAACATGGCGGTGCTAGGGTTTACTTTCTGAAAGTGGTCATCCGCATATTTACAGATCCCTAACAGATGTACTAATAGTATTGTGGGTTTCGTTTATTGTAGCAGAATGTCAATACCAGAACTCACGGAGGCTTCTCTCTTCTGAGAAGGCATGCTGATGAATGCTTTCCACAACGAAACCAATCCCATAAAAATTGGGAATGGAGATGAATGATGCAAAAGTTTTGATTCTCGAAATATTATCTTTCTCGATGACATTGTTGACGTAAACACGCAGATTGTGCAAATTCTTGAGGTAAGCCGGTTGCATTCTGCGTTTAGTTCCTAGACACTGCCAAAAAATTCAGAGGGTTTTGAGCCCCCATTTGCAGCTTCATAAGCAAAGAAAACTGTATAGTTTCATCATTTATTTAGAATATTAAAATTGTTATATTTTTTGCTTGTCTGTTACTCAGTCTACGACTCTACAGTTGATAGTTTTCAACCTTTTCCCTGTCCATGCATTCTATTGTAACAAAGAGACATCTTGCTCCCAAGTCTACGACTCTACAGTTGAGTAGGAGTCTTGTAACTTTTTTTAGTCTCTTTGAATCTTTTTCGAACATTTTTAATTTCAAAAGAATCTTTGAACATTTTTAAAAAAAATCATATATGGTGAAGAGGTGGGGTTGGTAGGGTGGCAGCTTCCTCCACAAATATTGTGACGTCAGGTAATACTCTCTTTGAATTTTTTCTATCTTTCTTAATTTTTGAAGAATCTTTAACATATTTTTTTTTAAAAAATCAATCTTTCTTAAATTTTGAAGAATCGTTAACATTTTTTTTTTAAATTCACAGAGATCCAACCCTCAACTTATGAATTTTTTCTTTCTTAATTTTTGAAGAATCTTTAACATTTTTAAAAAAAATTCACATAGATTCAACCTATAGCTTATGAAATTTTTCTATATTTTCTTAATTTTTGAAGAACCTTTAACATTTTCTTTTTAAATTCATAGAGATCCAACCTACAGCTTATGAATTTTTTCTATCTTTCTTAATTTTTGAAGAATATTTAACATTTTTTTTTAAATCACAGATATCCAAAGCTTATGATTTTTTTCTAATATTTTTCTTAATATTTTAAAAAAATCACAGATCCAACCTACAACTTATGATTTTTTACGCCAAAGGCGTCGCATGCTTAGTATTTGGGAGGTCTTTTTATGGCGGACGGTGTAGATTCGTGCACAGGAAATCACCTGCGATCAAATGCATCTGAGCGGCTCAATGCTTTTCCCCCCCTTTTTCTGCTATTTGTCACCATTTTTGGCTACTTTCCCCGCCGCTATTGGTTTTTTGGTGTCGCAGTTATTGCATACTTTATTATGGTTGGTGAGGTGGGCGGCGGTGAACATGGCGGTGCTAGAGTTTAATTTCTGAAAGTGGTCATCCGCATATTTACAGATCCCTAACAGATGTACTAATAGTATTGTGGGTTTCATTTATTGTAGCAGAATGTCAATACCAGAACTCACGGAGGCTTCTCTCTTCTGAGAAGGCATGCTGATGAATGCTTTCCACAACGAAACCAATCCCATAAAAATTGGGAATGGAGATGAATGATGCAAAAGTTTTGATTCTCGAAATATTATCTTTCTCGATGACATTGTTGACGTAAACACGCAGATTGTGCAAATTCTTGAGGTAAGCCGGTTGCATTCTGCGTTTAGTTCCTAGACGCTGCCAAAAAATTCAGAGGGTTTTGAGCCCCCATTTGCAGCTTCATAAGCAAAGAAAACTGTATAGTTTCATCATTTATTTAGAATATTAAAATTGTTATATTTTTTGCTTGTCTGTTACTCAGTCTACGACTCTACAGTTGATAGTTTTCAACCTTTTCCCTGTCCATGCATTCTATTGTAACAAAGAGACATCTTGCTCCCAAGTCTACGACTCTACAGTTGAGTAGGAGTCTTGTAACTTTTTTTAGTCTCTTTGAATCTTTTTCGAACATTTTTAATTTCAAAAGAATCTTTGAACATTTTAAAAAAAATCATATATGGTGAAGAGGTGGGGTTGGTAGGGTGGCAGCTTCCTCCACAAATATTGTGACGTCAGGTAATACTCTCTTTGAATTTTTTCTATCTTTCTTAATTTTTGAAGAATCTTTAACATATTTTTTTAAAAAATCAATCTTTCTTAAATTTTGAAGAATCGTTAACATTTTTTTTTTAAATTCACAGAGATCCAACCCTCAACTTATGAATTTTTTCTTTCTTAATTTTTGAAGAATCTTTAACATTTTTAAAAAAAATTCACATAGATTCAACCTATAGCTTATGAAATTTTTCTATATTTTCTTAATTTTTGAAGAACCTTTAACATTTTCTTTTTAAATTCATAGAGATCCAACCTACAGCTTATGAATTTTTTCTATCTTTCTTAATTTTTGAAGAATATTTAACATTTTTTTTTAAATCACAGATATCCAAAGCTTATGATTTTTTTCTATCTTTCTTAATATTTTAAAAATCTTTAATATTTAAAAAAAAAATCACAGAGATCCAACCTACAACTTATGATTTTTTACGCCAAAGGCGTCGCATGCTTAGTATTTGGGAGGTCTTTTTATGGCGGACGGTGTAGATTCGTGCACAGGAAATCACCTGCGATCAAATGCATCTGAGCGGCTCAATGCTTTTCCCCCCCTTTTTCTGCTATTTGTCACCATTTTTGGCTACTTTCCCCGCCGCTATTGGTTTTTTGGTGTCGCAGTTATTGCATACTTTATTATGGTTGGTGAGGTGGGCGGCGGTGAACATGGCGGTGCTAGGTTTAATTTCTGAAAGTGGTCATCCGCATATTTACAGATCCCTAACAGATGTACTAATAGTATTGTGGGTTTCATTTATTGTAGCAGAATGTCAATACCAGAACTCACGGAGGCTTCTCTCTTCTGAGAAGGCATGCTGATGAATGCTTTCCACAACGAAACCAATCCCATAAAAATTGGGAATGGAGATGAATGATGCAAAAGTTTTGATTCTCGAAATATTATCTTTCTCGATGACATTGTTGACGTAAACACACAGATTGTGCAAATTCTTGAGGTAAGCCGGTTGCATTCTGCGTTTAGTTCCTAGATGCTGCCAAAAAATTCAGAGGGTTTTGAGCCCCCATTTGCAGCTTCATAAGCAAAGAAAACTGTATAGTTTCATCATTTATTTAGAATATTAAAATTGTTATATTTTTTGCTTGTCTGTTACTCAGTACGACTCTACAGTTGATAGTTTTCAACCTTTTCCCTGTCCATGCATTCTATTGTAACAAAGAGACATCTTGCTCCCAAGTCTACGACTCTACAGTTGAGTAGGAGTCTTGTAACTTTTTTTAGTCTCTTTGAATCTTTTTGAACATTTTTAATTTCAAAAGAATCTTTGAACATTTTTAAAAAAAATCATATATGGTGAAGAGGTGGGGTTGGTAGGGTGGCAGCTTCCTCCACAAATATTGTGACGTCAGGTAATACTCTCTTTGAATTTTTTCTATCTTTCTTAATTTTTGAAGAATCTTTAACATATTTTTTTAAAATCAATCTTTCTTAAATTTTGAAGAATCGTTAACATTTTTTTTTTAAATTCACAGAGATCCAACCTCAACTTATGAATTTTTTCTTTCTTAATTTTTGAAGAATCTTTAACATTTTAAAAAAAAATTCACATAGATTCAACCTATAGCTTATGAAATTTTTCTATATTTTCTTAATTTTTGAAGAACCTTTAACATTTTCTTTTTAAATTCATAGAGATCCAACCTACAGCTTATGAATTTTTTCTATCTTTCTTAATTTTTGAAGAATATTTAACATTTTTTTTAAATCACAGATATCCAAAGCTTATGATTTTTTTCTATCTTTCTTAATATTTTAAAAATCTTTAATATTTAAAAAAAAAAATCATAGATCCAACCTACAACTTATGATTTTTTACGCAAAAGGCGTCGCATGGTTAGTATTTGGGAGGTCTTTTTATGGTGGACAGTGTAGATTCGTGCATAGGAAATCACCTGCGATCAAATGCATCTGAGTGGCTCAATGCTTTTCCCCCCCTTTTTCTGCTATTTGTCACCATTCTTGGCTACTTTCCCCGCGCTATTGGTTTTTTGGTTTTG
Organism: Sequoia sempervirens; assembly: GCA_007258455.2. Lineage (NCBI taxonomy): Eukaryota > Viridiplantae > Streptophyta > Pinopsida > Cupressales > Cupressaceae > Sequoia > Sequoia sempervirens. The sequence goes on from VDFB02298141.1 coordinate 34,029, forward strand.
TTAGCATACTTTATTATGGTTGGTGAGGTGGGCGGCGGTGAACATGGCGGTGCTAGGGTTTAATTTCTGAAAGTGGTCATCCGCATATTTACAGATCCCTAACAGATGTACTAATAGTATTGTGGGTTTCATTTATTGTAGCAGAATGTCAATACCAGAACTCACGGAGGCTTCTCTCTTCTGAGAAGGCATGCTGATGAATGCTTTCCACAACGAAACCAATCCCATAAAAATTGGGAATGGAGATGAATGATGCAAAAGTTTTGATTCTCGAAATATTATCTTTCTCGATGACATTGTTGACGTAAACACACAGATTGTGCAAATTCTTGAGGTAAGCCGGTTGCATTCTGTGTTTAGTTGCTAGATGCTGCCAAAAAATTCAGAGGGTTTTGAGCCCCCATTTGCAGCTTCATAAGCAAAGAAAACTGTATAGTTTCATCATTTATTTAGAATATTAAAATTGTTATATTTTTTGCTTGTCTGTTACTCAGTCTACGACTCTACAGTTGATAGTTTTCAACCTTTTCCCTGTCCATGCATTCTATTGTAACAAAGAGACATCTTGCTCCCAAGTCTACGACTCTACAGTTGAGTAGGAGTCTTGTAACTTTTTTTAGTCTCTTTGAATCTTTTTCGAACATTTTTAATTTCAAAAGAATCTTTGAACATTTTAAAAAAAAATCATATATGGTGAAGAGGTGGGGTTGGTAGGGTGGCAGCTTCCTCCACAAATATTGTGACGTCAGGTAATACTCTCTTTGAATTTTTTCTATCTTTCTTAATTTTTGAAGAATCTTTAACATATTTTTTTTTAAAAAATCAATCTTTCTTAAATTTTGAAGAATCGTTAACATTTTTTTTTTAAAATTCACAGAGATCCAACCCTCAACTTATGAATTTTTTCTTTCTTAATTTTTGAAGAATCTTTAACATTTTAAAAAAAATTCACATAGATTCAACCTATAGCTTATGAAATTTTTCTATATTTTTCTTAATTTTTGAAGAACCTTTAACATTTTCTTTTTAAATTCATAGAGATCCAACCTACAGCTTATGAATTTTTTCTATCTTTCTTAATTTTTGAAGAATATTTAACATTTTTTTTTAAATCACAGATATCCAAAGCTTATGATTTTTTTCTATCTTTCTTAATATTTTAAAAATCTTTAATATTTTAAAAAAAAAATCATAGAGATCCAACCTACAACTTATGATTTTTTACGCCAAAGGCATCGCATGCTTAGAATTTGGGAGGTCTTTTTATGGCGGACGGTGTAGATTCGTGGACAGGAAATCACCTGCGATCAAATGCATCTGAGCGGCTCAATGCTTTTCCCCCCCTTTTTCTGCTATTTGTCACCATTTTTGGCTACTTTCCCCGCCGCTATTGGTTTTTTGGTGTCGCAGTTATTGCATACTTTATTATGGTTGGTGAGGTGGGCGGCGGTGAACATGGCGGTGCTAGGGTTTAATTTCTGAAAGTGGTCATCCGCATATTTACAGATCCCTAACAGATGTACTAATAGTATTGTGGGTTTCGTTTATTGTAGCAGAATGTCAATACCAGAACTCACGGAGGCTTCTCTCTTCTAAGAAGGCATGCTGATGAATGCTTTCCACAATGAAACCAATCCCATAAAAATTGGGAATGGAGATGAATGATGCAAAAGTTTTGATTCTCGAAATATTATCTTTCTCGATGACATTGTTGACGTAAACACACAGATTGTGCAAATTCTTGAGGTAAGCCGGTTGCATTCTGCGTTTAGTTCCTAGACGCTGCCAAAAAATTCAGAGGGTTTTGAGCCCCCATTTGTAGCTTCATAAGCAAAGAAAACTGTATAGTTTCGTCATTTATTTAGAATATTAAAATTGTTATATTTTTTGCTTGTCTGTTACTCAGTCTATGACTCTACAGTTGATAGTTTTCAACCTTTTCCCTGTCCATGCATTCTATTGTAACAAAGAGACATCTTGCTCTCAAGTCTTTTCATGTGCAACCTAGATAGGGTTAAATCCCATCGTAATGGAATACCATAAGGAAATCCAACTTCATCCACCGTACTAGAATATCTCCTCACAAACAATTGGTAGTTCCACCTTTTTTTACTAAGGAAATACACACCCATTGTTTTCTCATTTAAAAAATTTCATATAATGTCAGTGCAAAAACTACCAGACTTGAATAACTTAATCAGCAAAATATTTACCTTTTTAAACACCATTGGTTTAATAAGACACGAGAATTTTAATTGTTCAGATAGATGGTGGAAAATAATTGATTATTCAGTTTCTTTTTAGACAACCATAAAATATAAAACCTTATCTCTTTTGACCTTTTATGGTATTTCTTACTTGCAAAGAAACTTCCTGTTCATTGACATCAGAGAACTGTTCATCGAATTTGACTCGACATTCAATAAGCAGACAATTGTGTGTCATGAAATAAGTAGTATCATCTCTGGCCTCCACCACTCTTTTGTCTAATTCCAGGTAAGGTGAATAGATGCCTGATGATGATGGCAACTTATCCTTATAAGTGGCAATTTCTTGCCTCAGATTTTCATTCTCTGCCATGTATGCTTTATTATTCCTTACTAATTGTTCAATTTGATCCTTTGTGAACCTAGCAAAATTTATATTTAGATCGGTAGTATCCATTGGGTCAGTGTCCTCAACTCTTTGCACAAAAAGACGGCCAAAATCCTTATCTGGGTCATTAATTATTAGAGGCCTTTTATTTGGTGCGTACAAGGCCAACATCAACAAGGTAGCATTATCTAGATTAAAGCTTGATTGAAAATAAACTTTTATTTATTCCCTCAACACTCAATTGTACTTTTTTATCTTGATTTCTTATGAAACTATCAAAGACAATAGCTGAAGTCATATCCCATCTAGATTCCAAAACAACTTCTGCTCCTTCAAGCAGTGCTCTTCCCCTTTTTGGAGTTATGTTCTTCATTTCTTTATCAATTTCTATTTGGAGTTCCTTTAATTCCTGAGCCTCCAGTGCAGGAGTGATGTTCTTCATTTTCTCCCTAGCCTGTTTACCTTTATACTCATAGAAGAAGGTTTTGAATTCAGGGGATTTAACAAAATCATCATCTGAGACAAATCTTTTGCTTGCTATGTGTCTGATATCATCTGTCATCTCATTAGGAGCTTCCCTCGTAATGAATTCTCTCTCCACATGGGGCTCATATTTGTTAACCATAGGCTAGAATGCCTACAAATCCTCGTCCTCATCCTCACTTTTCTCTTCTTCTTGTTCATTTTCAAAGGTAATATCAAGTGTTGGCTATGGGGATATATGGTTGACAGGAGCCTCATATTAAGCCAGTGAATCTCTGACACTCTTACCTTTTCTTTCAAAAACCCACAAAGGGCACATTTTTAGTCAATGTTGCCTCAACCCGATACTTTCACATATTTCTTATTTTTTTTGTATGTGTTGCATTGCAGGATTAGGTTTGTCCTTGCAACAAAAGACTATAGCTTTATTCTAGTTTTGTTGTCTTAATGGTCTGCTTGTCCAACCCTCTATGCCCATCCTTATAATGTTGAAATGTGTGAAACAGTTAAATTATCCATCTTTAGTATTTTATTTTACCTTACTCACCCTAAAAGGCCAACAACAATAACACCAGACTCATGTTTATTGACATTTTTAAATTTAGTAATAGGTCACTTTTCATAGGACTGTTCATGGTGCAATTGAAGTGAAGAGTTAATATTTGTAAGAATTTATCTGTTCGTGCTTTCATTAAAAGATCATTTAAGTTTTCTGTGGAATTCAAGTATAACAATGATAGAGATTTGTTTGTCTTTAGTTGTGTAAAGGGAGTTTTTCCAAGATCTTGTTTATAGAAGTGCTCTGTATGAGTCACCATTAATCATGGCAAGTCTCATCTCTCTGCAGGCAGTGCTTATATCTTTAGCTTTATTTTTAAAATGCTAGAGATTAGGTTTGCATTCATTTTTGTAAAGGGAGTTTTAGTAATTTCTTGTTAACTAGCAGTATCTGTTACGATTCGACTGGCTTTGTTGTTGAAAAGTGTGCTTAATTTTCAAATCAAAGTCACAATTGGATTTTTGTTCTTAGTAGTGGATTAACATATTAATTGTTCTCATTAGTGGATTAACATATTAAAGCTGCATTGCTTAAATTCATTATGCCACATTTTTGTTCCACTGAGCCTAATTTACAATTCTCTATATTATTTCTATTTTTTTATTACCTATTCCTCATTTACCAGTGGATACAGGAATTTTATCATGTATCCATAACTCTGGCTTTTTCTTCCTGTCTTGTTACCTACCTATTCTAATTACTTCTATATCTCATTCAAGAAATTCAAATGATTATTAACAACTAACTATTTGGTATTATGAGTAACTGTCATATCTTTGAGCCCAATATCTTATTGCTCACTTTATGGGTTATCGTTTTAATCTTTGTTGTAAACTGTCTTGTTAATTTTCTTCTTGTACATGGGGAAATTTTGTGCCAAGCTAATATGGCTTGCATTAAATTCTCAATTTTTAATTATGCTAATGTTAATTGTTTTTTAAATTGAATTTTTGTTGTCTTTTTGTTTACCACTCGAATCAAGGTTATTATTTTGTGACAAATTTCTACAAAAGAGTGTTGTTGTGAAAATAGAGGGAGGAGTTGCAACACCTGCAACTGTAAATGCAACTGAGGTATGTAATTTGAACAATATCTCTGAGTAAATTATCTGTGACTATTCAATCAAAAAATTAGCATTCAGTTTGGGAATAGATGCAATAAGTAACATACGAGGATGTGAGAATGTGGTCTCATCCATAAATGATTAAAGCAAAAATACTTATTTACACATATTTTGATTTTTAGATTTTAGTTTACAATATCTGTTTTGTTATATTATATTTATGTTTATATGAACAAATTTTGCATGTTTTGTTTTTTAATGCAATATTTATTAATTAATTTACAAAACACCAACTTTGATTCCCTATAAATATATAGAGACTCCAAAATCCAAAACCCACGAAATCAAGTGGCATAGACTTACCAGATCAAACACTAAGGATTAGATCTTCAATGTTTCTCTTCTCCAACAACTTGGAAAATAAGCCAAGCCAATAGGATTCAATTTGAACATTTGCAGCCTTCACCAAAGTGGTAATTTTCTCAGCTTATCAATAGAGTTAAAGATTTCATGTATCCTCCAAAGTTACACACACACCCTTGGTTTTTATTTGGAATACAACCAAAAACAATGGAGCAATAGCCAAATGGAATCCCCTAATTTTAATCATTTTCTCAGCCTATCAATAGAGTTAAATTTTTCATGTCTCCTCCGAAGCTACACACACACCCTTGGTTTTTATTTGGAATACAACCAAAAACAATGGAGCAACAACCAGAAGGAATCCCCTAATTTTAATCATTTTCTCATTAATATATAACTACTCTAATCATAGAAGTACCCAATTGCTTAACTTTCCATGCCATAAATTTGACCGATTACCTGTGCTACTACAAATATTTTTGAACAACAATATTTGAGTCCGTTCAGAAAGATTTGAGTCCTGATCTCAGCCTAACAATTGGGATATACAACAAAAGCACTAAAATTTCTTAGATAGTTTAGATTCCCAGCTTAAACAATTCATATCATGTTTTTAGATTGATGTTGACCATTCAAGCTTCATGATGACATAAAATGCAAAATTTTAAGAAGTCAATATTTTCAAGCATACAGTGACAGGATTGCCATCATCGTGCAACATCAATGCAACATAAGTACATGCAACTTGACTGAGCGACATCTTGATTGGAACATTTCAAGCAACTACTTATAAAAAACCCTGTGCAAAACACCCAACTATTCATAATATATTCAAAACCTAAATTGCATAATTTATCTGGTCCAAAACTCAATTACAGATAAAGGTGGAAAAATTCCATTAGATCTCTATCATCAATATTTCAGAGCTAAAATCCAGACAAGAAAGAGCAGTCTATTTGTTCAAGCTACTCCATTTCTTCTTTACAAATATGATGCTAACTGCCTCAAACAACGCTTTGTCAACAACCTTCAAACATTTACAATATTCTACCCAACAATGCAATGTTGGAAGATGTCTTCACACTTTCTTCTTTCTTCAACTGAATTCCTCAAGTGCAATGCAATATCTACTCAACTCACACAGCTAGATGATGCCCACATAGCTTACTTGTAGGACTTCCAAATCTTGACTTCACACATAGATCCATTCACCAAATTCACAATACTCTTCCCCTTTCTTTAGGGCTTCATATTTTTAACTTGATATGTTCCTTCTTCTTTGTTCATTGTATCATTAATGATGCCTCCATTGTTTCTAATTGCAACATGTTTTGTTCACAATTTTCCTTGATAAATTTTACTTTAGATTGTTTGTAATTGATCACTAAATGTTAATGTTTTGATTGTGACATGTCTTGTTTGTAATTTTCTTGCAACTGCTCAATTAGTTTTACCTTAAATTACTAAAATTTGTAGATATACAAGTAAGGACTTTGAATGCAATGTGATATTTTGTAATTTGTGTGCACTCAATTGATTCAATCTCAGATTGCTACTTGTAGTGGTCTTGTCATTGAAAAAAATATTCTCTACTTTTTTAGAAATTTAGTTTTTAAACTCTAAGGTGTTTGGATCACTTTAGAAGCATCTGCAACCTTTGTAGACTCTTGTACAAACTTAAATACCTCATTCTTTTTGAAAATGATTGTAATATGGGTATTTAAAGTTACATATGCAGTTGATTTGACTAGTGACTGAAAATAGTAGCCTTGTAAGTGGAACTAACTTTTTATGCAACAATTAGGAAGGTTTGCAAATTAATATTTCAATTGTGATGTGTTTTGTTTATAATTTGCTTGAACGAACTTAAATAATTCTATTTCAGATTGTTTGTAATTTTCCTGAAATTTCTTCAATTAACTCTAGTGTTGTCTTAAAATTTAACAAATCTATAGATATGCAAGTCAAGATTTTGATTGTGATGTGTTTTTCTTTGTTTTGTTCTTTATATATTTAATATTTGTCTTGTGTTAGTTGCAATTTTCTTGAATAACAAAAGTTTTGCAGGAAAGCAAGTTAAGATTTTGCCACAAACATAAGGTCAGTTGAACTTGGAAAAAATAGTTAAGGCCTACAGGTCATAGATCTTCTATAGGGCCTGAGTTCAGCCCAACAGTTCTGCTCACTTCTTTTTTTCATTTTTCTTATTTCCATTAAATGCAATGTTTTCCAAAATATTTTTGAGCCTGCATGTGATGTTTAAACTTTTGTATCAAGCATATCTACATGATCAAACACTAATTACACTCAATGATCAAGCATTTGAACTATTTGATAGAACAACTCAAAGGAGATGTTTGAACAATATATTTGTTTACAAGGACTTCATATACTTTTGCATAAAAGCTACTACTGTGGTTATTGATGTAATGAAACTAAAGTTGTTTTTTAGATTATGACATCGTAGATGTACAATTTTTAGTGGCTATTAGTAAATGGTTGCAGTTTTCTTTCTTAATTATGCTTAATAGTTTTGTGTCTTGTACATATTCTTTGCATTTCACCCCTACATTAGTCCTAGCTATGACTGCAATAATAGAAACTTGTCTTCTTAATTATTTGACATTTTTAAATTATTTTCAATTTGAGTAGAAAATCTAAAATGCTAAAATCACTGCAAGTAAGAAACAACTAGTTCCTACATGCCCTTGTGTCATAAGTCCTGGTAGATGGTCTCAAGTCATTGCTCACTTGCTAATTGTAGTTGCTTTTTCAGCAACATCACACACACTATCAACGGTGAGATGAGTACCATAATTCAACAACATAAGTTCTAATTCAGCCTTACACCAGCACAAGGAACTGAAAATAATAATTGAAGGTCATGGTAGGGGCTTTGAATTAAGTGGAATCTTTAGGGGATTGTGTTACTTACTGAACTTCATTTTTAGAACTTTGAAGTGGAAAAATAATATGTGCAATGGGTTGTGGTATTTAAGCTTATGTATACGTCTAGGCTCACTTGCAACAAAAAATGTTGGCAACTCATTATTTTTCCAAAGAGTTGTTTTGATATTAGTAATTTTTGATACATGTAGCTTGAGTTGTTTCTTTTGTTGGTGTGATTAAGAAGATGGAGGAACAAGAATCTCATATGGACCAAGAGGTTCATATCAATAACATACCTCAAAAGGGGAGTGGGTAGTAAAGATGGTGAATGGCTAGTAGAGATGATTATGATTGTGTTGCAAAACATGAGGATATCTATACCAAACATATTCCTCAGTTATGCTATGGAACCTCTTTCCCAACTCAATTACCTTCTATTTAAGATGTTATAAAGATTTACCTTAGTTACATTTACATGATTGAGTCTTTCAATGCCACTTTCTTCCTCTTTCATGCCTATATTGGCTATTCTATAAATGCTACTTGTTGCTACAATATGGACTTAAACAATCTATTATATGTTTCTTACACTGGATATTTATGCAAGTTTTGTTTGCTTTTGCGGCATACTGGTGTGGTCTATTCTTGGCATGTTGGGTGCTGAAGCAGTTGGAAATGGATGATGCTTATGTTGGCAATGCAAATAACATTTGAAACACACCTAGCTTCAAAATTAGAGGTTCTATATTGGGTGTCATGTCAAGGAATTTTATGTGCCTAGTATTACCTTTTGAACCTTGTATTTTAATGTTGGATGACAAATATTACTTGTTATGCATCAAATTTTTTGAAACTTATTTATATTATCCAACACCTTTCATACTCTTATAGATTTTTCCACAAATCATGTCAAACCTTGGTGCTTGGATGATTTCTTTAATGTAGGTTACTTGAATGTTTTACAAGGTTAGTTCCTTCCGTTGCCCTGTTACTTGAATGTTAAAGAAATTTTTGTTGTTGTGATATTCATATGGCAGGCCACTGAAGAAGATATTGTCTCCTCGGGTCACTTTATCACTTGTCTTCACTACATACATATGTTTTTCATTGAAATTTACTAACATTGATTTTACAAGAATGAGAATATTTGAAGGATTTTGCTCACATGTTTTGCATGTTTCACATTATGCAATAGATTGCAACACATGCTCTTATTCCTACACTAACTGATCTCATTTTATATTGTCTTGTTACAGATCACTTTAAGGACAGTATTATTTTCAAAACAATTTCACACTCCACCAAATCTCATGGCCATAGACCTGATTTCAAAATGTTGAGAAAGTAATACAAGGAGTATTATAGAAAAAATAAACATAAAAAAAAAAATCTTTGAGAAAATTCTTAATGACATACAATAGTAATATGGAAGATGGAACAAGTTGAATTGATAACATTTGGATTGTGGATTTTACCAGTGTGTACTACTCTAACTTATTGGGGTCACAGACTTTATTTTGAGTTTTCTGGGTGTAGATATATTTTTCTGCATGTTTGAAGGTTTTTGAATTGTGGATTTTGTCATTTTTAGAAAGATTTGTGTATTGCTGCAGATTTAATATATTTACAGAGTATCCTTTATTAGTTGACTTTTCCGAATTCCAATTCAGACTATGGATGGTTGCTTGGATTGTCACATGTAATAGTCCAAATATAATTTGGGGGAATACTTCATTTACGACTCTCGATCAGTTTTCCCATTTTGAAATAAACAAAATAAACAAAAAATATCACTATATTATCTTCGGCGTACCCATTGCACCCCAAGGTGCAATTGCTAGTTTCTATGTTTCTTAATTTTTAAAATTTAAAAAAAAAAAATCACAAAGATCCAACCTACAACTTATGAATTTTTTCTATCTTTCTTAATTTTTTAACATTTTTTTTAAAATTTCACAGACATCCAACCTGCAACTTATGAATTTTTTTCTATCTTTCTTAATTTTTGAAAAATATTTAACAATTAAAAAAAAATCATAGAGATTAGCTTATGAATTTTTTCTTTATTTATTTTTTAAGAACCTTTAATATTTTTACAAAAAGTTCAGAGAATCCAACTTGCAAGTTTTTTTATTTTCTTAATTTTTTAAGAATCTTTAACATTTTTTTTTTAAAATAGAAAGATCCAACCTGTAGCTTATGATTTTTTTCTATTTTTCTTAATTTTTGAAAAATATTTAACATTTTTAAAAAAAATTCACAAAGATGCAACCTACAGCTTATTAATTTTTTCTTTCTTAAGTTTTGAAGAAATCTTTAACATATTTTTAAAAAATTCACAAAGAGAATTTTTTCTATCTTTCTTAATTTTTGAAGAATCTTTAACATTTTTTTAAAAAATTCACAGAGATCCAATCTATAGTTTATGAATTTTTTCTTTCTTAATTTTTGAAGAATCTTTAACTTTTTTAAAAATCCATAGAGATCCAACTTGCAACTGATGCATTTTTTCTTAGAAGAATATTTAGAAGATAATTCTAAATATTAGAAATCCAACCTGTAGATTATGCATTTTTTCCTTTTTAATTTTAGAAGAATATTTAACATTTAACAAAAAAAAATCATAGAAATCCAACCTATAGATTATGATTTTTTTTCTATCTTTCTTAATTTTTGAAGAATTTTTTAACATTTAAAAAAAAATTCACAGAGATTCAACTTACAGTTTATGAAATTTTTCTATTTTTTCTTAATTTTTGAAGAATCTTTAGCTTTTTTTAAAAAGAGATTCATAGAGATCCAACCTGCAGCTTATGAATTTTTTCTTTCTTAATTTTTGAAGAATCTTTAACTTTTTTTTAAAAAATCACAAAAGTCCAACTACAGCTTATGAATTTTTTCTTTCTTAATTTTTGAAGAATCTTAATATTTTTTTTTAATTCTTAGCTTATAATTTTTTTCTCTTTCTTAATTTTTGAAGAATCTTTAACTTTTTTAAAAAAAATCACAAAGATCCAACCTGCAACTATGAATTTTTTCTTTCTTAATTTTTTAACATTTTTTTTAAAAATTCACAGAGATCCAACCTGCAACTTATGAATTTTTTCTATCTTTCTTAATTTTTGAAGAATCTTTAAAATTTTAAAAAAAAATCACAAAGATTAGTTTATGAATTTTTTCTTTCTTAATTTTTGAAGAATCTTTAATTTTAAAATAAAAAAATTCAGAGAGATCCAACCTCTAGCTTATGAATTTTTTCTATCTTTCTTAATTTTTGAAGAATCTTTAACTTTTTTAAAAAAATTAAGAAAGATCCAACTTGCAATTTATGGATTTTTTCTATGTTTCTTAATTTTTGAAGAATCTTTAACATTTTAAAAAAAAATCACAAGATCCAACCTACAGCTTATGAATTTTTTCTTTTTTAATTTTTGAAGAATTTTAACATTTTAAAAAAAAATTCACAGAGATCCAACTTGCAGCTCATGAATTTTTTCTTTCTTAATTTTTGAAGAATCTTTAACATTTTTTAAAAAAATTCACAGAGATCCAACCTACAACTTATGAATTTTTTTATCTTTTTTAATTTTTGAAGAATCTTTAACATTTTTTTTTAAATTCATAGAGATCCAACATGTAGCTTATGAATTTTTTCTATCTTTCTTAATTTTTGAAGAATCTTTAACAATTTTTTAAAAAACTCACAGAGATCCAACCTACAGCTTATGAATTTTTTCTTTCTTTCTTAATTTTTGAAGAATCTTTAACGTTTTTTTCTTAAATTCACAAGATCTAACCTACAACTTATGATTTGTTTCTATCTTTCTTAATTTTTGAAGAATCTTTAACATTTTATTTTTAAAATTCACAAAGATCCAACCTACAACCATGGATAATGTTGGAGAGGTTGTGGTTCCGGTTTGATGATAGTAGGCTTTCCATGGAAACAGATGTACAAATTCTTTATATGACTATCAATGAAGTTCTTTTTAATGATTATACAAATTCTTTATATAACTATCAATGAAGTTCTTTTTAATGATTGTACAAATTCTTTATATGACTATCAACTAGGACTTGCACCCATAGGAGGTTCAAGGGAGGCTCCAATAGGAATTAAAAGAAAAATCATCAATGAATTGTAACAATACGCAATTGGTTGTATAAAAATATATCTATATAGACATATGCATTGTATAATATAAGTAGTTACATTGTCTTGTTGGATTTGCTTTTTTTTAAAACAATGAAATCCCTTTGAACAATTTGAAGAGAGTTTGAATAAGTCAAATTTACATAAGAGCACCTCTTTGTCTTTTCTGAAGCTCCTCTTTTGAAGATATGGAATGTCTATGAAGCAAAACAAAATGTTGATTGGATTGCTTTGAACAAGTAGTTTCAAGTTTGCATCAGTCAAAATAAAAAAGAGCTTCACAATGTCTTGTAAAATCCCCATCTTGGGCACAACATTTTCTTTTCTTATCAATGCACAACTACCAACTTAACCAATCAAACATATTCCATACAAATTAGAAGTGTTAATTACAATAGCTTTGAATTAACCATGGTGGCAACATAAACCAACACCCCTAATTCTATGCTTACACACAAACCTATGGTAAGGTCCCAAGGACAAGGTATTTCCTAGACCTACAACCTAAGCTTCAAGGGTTTGTGATGACCCAGCCTACGTATCCCCTTGTGGGAAATCAGAGGCTTCATAGTTCACCCCACAATGACAAAGGGAGTTCAACCTCTCCTTTTGTAGGAGATCTATTACCTCACCTTAACCCATAACCATTACTTTAGTACATGTAAGTTGTCAACATAGTCAATTATAGTATAATGATAATAACTTTCCATCAACTGTGGGTGGTAGGGTGGGTTTCCCCCGCCCCTCATTTGGTCACGTGTCAAGCCATCACAGGGCGGACATGAGGTGGTGGTTGGGATGGACACGATGTTCGTGGAGTGGCAATGCCATGTCACCCCAAGTCTTTTCCAAATAGTCAAAGGGAGGAGATGGGGATCATTTTAAGTTAGTCGCTCATGAAAATAGCGGAAACCTTGGTGCATGACAGGGGGAACGTATGGCACAGAACTCAAAGTGCCATTAGCGTGACACGTAGGGCACGACAATAATGGAAACAAAAGCTGAAGGGCCGAGTGGCAACTCACTTCACACGAAGTGATAGTTGTATGTAGGCAGAAGGACGAGGGCCGTAGGATACTTTCATGGCAAGGACGATATGCTCGCTCCACCATTATCCAGACTCGTGTGCGGAGGCTCAGCTTAACATCTCATGGGTTTATTAAATGAACTGATGAAGTCATTTTTAAAGTATGGTCTTTGAAATCTAGTATTGTCTTTTGTTTCTATGTAGGGAACGACTGTTAAAAGCTCTGCAAATGGCAAGGATGACGAAGTCGAAGTTCATCATCCATATTTCGGCGGAGGGGTTGGAAAGTTTTGGTGTTGACACACCAGTCTCCTTGGTGGCCATGGAGAGGTAGATAGCCTTTTAGGAAGTTACCGATCAGAGGTCAAAGCGAATTCTGCTCGAAGATGATCTAGTGTCAATAGTTGTTTTCAAAATGGTTCTAGGCAAAGAACACTTGGAAAGAAAGGAATTTTCCAGAGATAACGCTTATATCTCCTCTTGGTTTCTGGCAGTGCTTTTGGACATAGACACCTCGAAGGCAGAGGCAAAGGAGATGATGGTGCAATTGTTTCGTGATGACTTGCTTGGAGGTCTTAAGAAGACATTAAAGGTGGCCTTCAAAGGCAAAGGAATTACACGTCCTACAGACTTGGATCTCCTATGGGAAACAGATGATGTTGTTAAAGTCTTCCCTTCATCTTAGACATCAAAGGGCTTGCACTATCGAGGCACAAAAAGTTAGCAGACATGGTTGTGGAGTTCTTGAAGAGAAAGCTAAAGATTGTGTTAGAGGAGGGGCTGGAGTGGATGGAAGATTTCATAAGGTTTGCAGAAATAAACGGTTTCATGTGAGGCTCGGCCTCTATGTTTGAAGTTTTTTCAAGTTTTAATATTTTATAGCTTGTCAAACTTTGGATGGACTTTTAGTATTAGTGTAGTGGCACATTAATTTTTTTATAAGCTGGATGATGCTCAGCCTCTGACCTAAATTTTTTGTATCAATACTTATAGTAGTTCGTTCTTTGATGCTTGCAATGGGACTGTGAATGTTGAAATGATGGATTTATGTCCCGGCTGGGAATGCTTTTTGTTCGGCTTGGAGTCTAGGATGGACCTTTAACCCTTGCTTAGTAGGTGCATGTATACTTCTATAAAATCAATATAAATACTACCTTGCGTATCAAAAAAAAAAAACTTGCCATCAAGTGTGGGGGTGTGAAGGCAAGTGATTTTGGAAGAATTTTGCAAGTGTGAGAGATTTTTTTCCTTGGAGGAATTATTATATTTCTGTGCTTTTGGAGACGCTTGTTTCCACACACTTTGGAAGTGCATTTGTAAATTTCTTTGTAAACCAAGGGGAGGTTCTGCCAACGAATGTAACTAAGGAATAATTGGATTGGTCCACTCATTGGAGAGGGGCCCAGAAACATAGTCATTTCGAATGACAAACTCTGTTATCAATTTTGTTTGCACTCTCTTTCTCTCTCTCATTATGTTCTTTCTTTGATCTCTTTGTAATTTCATAAATTTAGTTTTGTTGTGTGTTAATTTTTAATTAAGCACCTTTGGTTTGTTACTATTAATGTAAGCATTCGAAGCAACTGTCATAGATCCATAAAATAGATCAAATTGGTATCAGAGATGTGTTTTGGCTAGTATTGCATATTTGAATGCTTACATGCTCAAAGCTTCAACGAGGCAAAGGAAAACTTCAAGAATACAATCCTGAGATCGGAAAATGAAGGACTTCTCAAACAATAGATGAAATTGAAGCTGGGAAAAGAATTGGGCAAGAGTTTGATGATAAGACTTTCTAGCAAGTCTTCCTCAAAATGAAGGCTATGGTGGAAGAGTTGTATGTGAAAAAGAAGAAGCAAGAAAATAAGGAAGATTGAAAGGAAAAAGGAGGAAAAGATCTAGAAGCTCCATCTCCTCCTTCTTCCCCTTCTTCTCCATCTTCCCCTTCTTCTTCTTCCTCTTCTACTACTATTAATCCTTTCAAAAGCAAGTCTAAGCCTATTATTAAACTTGATGTAAAATTTGAGATGCCTAAGTATGGTGGTGAGTTAAATGTCAAAAAGTTAGATGATTGGATCCAGCAGGTAGAAGTCTATTGTAGTATTCAAGGCCTAACAGAAGATGCTTCTATGATCCAGTTACCCACTCTTCGATTGGGAGGTATAACTCTCACTTGGTGGGAGAGTAGGACTTGGGAGGAAATTACTTGCCATGGTAAGGTCAATATGACTTGGATGGAATTTATTGCTACCCTTAAAAAAAAAAATTCCTTTAGGTTATATGCAACAATTAACCATGAATTGGAAAACCTTTAGGCAAGGTAAGGGTCAATCTGTCCAAGATTACACTCATGAGTTTGGAAAATGGGTTATTGCTTTAAATGTTTCGTTGTATACTTAGGATACATTACTCAAGTACATAGGTGGTTTGCATTCTTACCTAAGACATACTATTCTAATGTTGAGTCCTAATAATTTGGATGAAGTGTCAATCCAAGCCACTCATTTAGAGTCAAGGGGTAAGAACACTTTCAGTGATAATTTCTCAAAGAAACCGTTTAAGTCTAAGGGGAAACCTAAGGGTAAAGATAAAGGAAAAGGAAGAAAGATAGCCATGGTAAAGAAAGAGGGTGAAAAACCCACTTGTTCTCATTGTAAGAAAGGACACGAAGATTCTAAGTGTTGGAAACTATATCCAAAACTTAGGCCAAAGAGGTACAATGGAAACAAAGGGAAGGAGAAGATAGTTGTTGTAACACAACAGGATCTTGGATCTGATTCCAGGGATGAGATGAAGATAACCACTGCTAGGATTCAAGGTAAAAATAAAGGTATATCTCTTGCATTTGAATCAAGTATTTCTGCAAGTACAAGTAAGCAACCTAAAGTAGATAAGTAGAGGAATGAACTATTTCATATCCATGTGATAACTAAACACACTAAGATTGATACTTTATTTGACACGGGTTCACAAGTTAATCTCATATCTGAAGAGGTTGTTAAAAAGCTAAATCTGACTACAACTCCTCATTTGAAGCCATACCCTTTGGGATGGGTTTGTAATGATGCACAGTTACAAGTCACTAAACAATGTAAGCTTAGTTTTACAATCACTGCAAACTTTAAAGATGAGGTTGTAGCAGATGTTGTACCTTTAGATATTTGCAGAATTGTGTTAGGAAGTCCATATTTGTATAACCGTAAAGCTATCTTCTTTAGGGAGGAAAAAAGTATCACCTATTTAAGGATGGGATTGAATATATTGTACATGCACACAAAGTCAAAACTAGTCTTGCATTAGTTAATGTTGGTCAGATGAAAAGATTAGTGAACTCTAGTAAAAACTTTGTGTTTATGCTTGTTAAGGCCAAAGAAAATGAAACATCTAAGGCTTTTAAAGGAAGTGATCTTAAACATAAGGCTGAATTGGTCAAATTTGTTTCTGCTTATGATGACTTGTTTCAAGAGCCAAAAGGATTGCCTCCTAAAAGAGATATTCAACATGAAATTCAATTGTAGTAGGATGTGCCACTGCCTAATATTGGCATGTACCGTTTGTCTATCATACAAAATGAAGAAATCAAAAAGAAAGTTCAGGAGCTCGTCGATAGAGGAGTGATTCGTCCAAGCACATCACCTTGTGGTTCTTCGATCATTTTAGTTCCAAAGAAAGATGGGACATGGAGGATGTGCATTGACTTCAATGCACTGAACAAAATCACCATCAAAAATAGGTAGCCGCTTCCTAGAATTGATGACTTGCTTGATCAACTTAAGCATGCAATTTATTTCTCTAAATTAGATTTATGAAGTACTTATCATTATATTAGAATTACAAAGGATGATATTTGGAAAACTGCTTTCAAGACAAAACATGGACTTATGAATGGTTGGTTATGCCCTCGAGGCTTACCAATGCACCTGCCACATTCATGTGATTCATGAATGACATCTTTCATCCGTACATTGATGATTTTGTTATTTTGTATCTTAATGATATCCTAGTTTTTAGCAAGTCTTGGGAAGACCATGTAAGTCATGTTAAAATTTTTTTTGATGTACTAAGAAAATAAAAACTCTATGTAAGGATGTCTAAATGCGAGTTTGCAAAGACATCTCTTGTGTACTTAGGTTATATTGTAGGGAATGGTCAATTGAAAGTCAACCCTGCAAAGGTCGAGGCAATTGTAAACTGGCCTAAGCCAAGTACTATAACTAAATTTAGGAGTTTTTTGGGTGTTGTCCAGTACTAGAGGAAGTTTATTGCAAACTTCTCCTTCATTGCATCACTGTTGCATGCATTAACAAGTACAAAGATAACTTTTTAGTGGGGAGGACCACAACAGAAGGCCTTTGACACACTAAAGGAAAAGTTAAGCACTGCACTAGTCCTGGCTCTACCAGATTTGCATCAACCATTCGAGATTGAAACAGATGTGAGTGGATTCACCATGGGAGTAGTATTGACACAAGGAGGTAAGTTGATCTGTTACCACTCTGAAACTTTTTCTAGCGCAGTAAGTAATTATCCAACTTATGATAAAGAACTTTACACTTTAGTACAGTGTTAAGAAATGAAAACATTATATAATGGGCAAGGAAACAATAATCCATATTGATCATCATCCATTACAATATTTGCATTCAAAAACTAAGCTACAACAAAGTAGACATTTTCGGCGGATGGGATTTTTACAGCAATTTCACTTAGTCATTAAGTATAAGAAATGAGCCCATAACAAAATAGCAGATATGCTTTCTAGACCTCCAGTTTCTAATGCTTCAATAATCCTTAAAAATAGTTCTATGATACAATGAAGTTTTGAAGAAAAAAATGCCACTGGTGAAAATTTTAAGGATATCTATGTAGCTCTAATCCAAAGCAAACAAGTAGAAGAAAAGGATTACTATGTGCATGATAAACTCTTGTATCACTTAGGAAAATTATGCATTCCAAAGAATGAAAAAGCACATGTAATCAGAGAGGCACACACATCGCTAATTGCAAGACATTTTGGGGTTAGTAAAACTTTGGCATAGCTATAGAAATATTGCTACTGGCCTTGAATGCAAGAAATTGTAACAAAATATATTAAGGGTTGTGTGATGTGTGCAACTAGCAAACCAAGTAATAGGAAATTGGGGTTGTACACACCTTTACCTGTACCGTCCCAACCATGGGAAAGTGTATCTATGGATTTTTTCAGGGGGTTACCTATGTTTAGGAAAGGGCATGACTATTTGTATGTAGTAGTTGATCAGTTTAGCAAGATGTGTATTCTTATGCCACGTAAAAAGAAAGTCATTGTTGAACTGACAGCTCATATGTATTTTCAGTTTGTATGGGTTCACTTTGGGTTACCCACTTCCATTGTATTGGATCAAGATTCTTGATTCCTTGGGGAGTTTTGGTCAGTCTTATGGGACTTATGGATACTAAAGTGAAGAAGAGTACAACCTTCCATCCGTAGACCAATGGATAGACAAAGGTAGTCAATAGGACAATCATGCATTTGCTCAGAGGATATTGCAGCAAGAATCCTAAGTTGTGGGATGAAAGTCTTCATTATGTGCAGCATGCCTACAACCATGTAGCCCATTCTTCTACAAAGATGTCTCCTTTTGAGACTTGCTTCGATTACTTTCCAAAGACACCAATGGACTTCTCTTTTGGAACAAATGATGTTGAAGATGGATGCCTTGATGTAGAAAGGGCTTTAAAGTTCATCTAGAAGGTCCAAGAAGTTCATCAAGTCGTAGAAGCACAATTGGAAAAGAGTCAAGCAAAGTATAAGGATTTTCATGACAAGCATCACAACGATCATCATTTCCAAGTTTGAGACAGATTTTGGTTACACATAAGCAAGGAAAGAATGCAAGGTGAAGGAAGGAAGCTCAAGCCAATAAGATATGGTCCATTCAAAATTCTAGAAAAGATTGGCAGAAATGCCTTCCACCTTAACCTTCCTGCATACATGTAGATTTACTCGGTAGTCAACGTTGAGAACTTGAAGTTATATGAACCTCCAATGATACTAGATAAGGAGGCTGAAGTGTAAGTTCCATCAGTTGATGACCTTTCACCAAAGTACATGTCAGCGTTGCCTGAAGATGTTATCCTCGACAGGAACACCAGGACTTCACGAAGAGGAGCAGGTGAATACCTCCGAGTGGGGCTAAAAGGGATGCATCCAAGCAAGGCAAAGTGGATGGAGATTGGTAAAGGGAACTTTACCCTCACTTAATTTCCAAGTGACCAGCTTTCGGAGGTTCAAAAGCTCTCCAGTTGGGAGTACTGATATGAAGGATTTTTGTCAAATTTTGAAATTCTCCATTTTCTCCAATTTTGGTATCATTAGAAAGTGCTCGGGATCCTAAGTCCAACGCAACTCGAGCAAAGTCAATCGGAGTCCCAGAACTCAAGATAAATATGGTCAAACTTTTGGTCAACTCTTAGACCCAGGCCAAAAAAAGGAAACAAATTCATCAAAACCATTCAAAGTTAGCACCATTGCGAAGTGCTCATCATCACGATTTTGATGGAGTTCATTTTACAGAAAACGGAGTCTGTATTGCGAAGTTATGGAATGTCAAAGATTGGGTCAACCCAATGATGTCAGTGCCTAGTCAACGCAATGGCCTATCATCCCTTGACATATGGCGATACCTCATTCCTCCATGTGGAAAAAATTATTTTGGCAAAAATAATTAAAAATCAAATTAAATATATGTGTATATATATATATAACAAATTATATATAAAGTATATATTCTAAATGATATTCAAGATGGGCCCCACCCATCCATGGGGGGCAGCCCACATTAAGTGGGGCGCCACCCATGGTATGGAGGGTGACCCACTTTTGAAGGGGAACACATCCCCCTCTTTTAGGGGAAAGGATAAAGGGAGGGGAGTGTGGCCACCACCCCCCTATAAAATGCCTATAAAACCTCTTTAAACTTAGACTTATTTTTGCTATTTCAAGCCTAAAAATTAGGCTATTTTTATGATATGAAACCATAAAATACTAAACCCCTTTTCCAAAAGAATATTATGAATATTATTCCTATATTAAGGAGTCTATTCAAACTACATCCCCAAATTAATAGGGAATAAATCCCTTCGTAACCATTCAAATGGAAAAAGAAATTATCTTGAGGGGATATTGTCCTTCTAGGAATCATAAGAAGGGGATATTATTGAAATTTTCTCTATGTAAGGGAGATTGGGTAGTTAATTGGTTTTACACCAATTTTGGCAAAAAATGTAATATAAAAAGGGGTAGAACGGGGGTGTGAAGGCAAGTGATTTTGGAAGAATTTTGCAAGTGTGAGAGATTGTTTTTCTTGGAGGAATTATTGTATTTTCCTGCTTTTGGAGAAGCTTGTTTCCATGCACTTTGGAAGTGCATTTGTAAATTTCTTTGTAAACCAAGGGGAGGTTCTGCCAATAAATGTAACCAAATTTCTGGAGGAATAATTGGATTGGTCCATTCATTAGAGAGGGGCCCGAAGACGTTGTTTTGATCAACAAACTTTGTTATCAATTTCGTTTGCACTCTCTTTCTCTCTGTCATTCTGTTCTTTCTTTAATCTCTTTGTAATTTCATAAATTTAATTTTGTTGTGTGCTAAGTTTTAATTAAGCACCTTTGGTTTGTAACTATTAATGTAAGCATTCGAAGCAACTATCATAGATCCTTAAAATAGATCATGGGTCCATACTAAACATTACCAAGCATTAGTGTACATACATTCACAATATTCACAAGAGGTCATTCATACCATAATCTCAAGGTTATACCAAATGGTCATCATGAGCATACCCCCATATACACAAGTTGATTAGCTCATACACAATAAAAATGCAACAATTATTGGATCATACACAGATCACAAGTGCAATAGTGTCAGGATCATACACCAATCCCAAGTACAACCACAACTAGATCACACACAGATCAGAAGTAGAATGGTGATCAGGTCATATGTACATCACAAGTATAACAGTGTCTAGCTCCAACATACATCACAATTACACAATGATGAGCTCCAACATACATCACATACATATTGATAAGCTCAAGCATTCATCACAATTACACAGTGACACATCACAATGGCTCGCTAACACATGCCCATAATGCATCCTAGATAGGAAGAATAGCAATGCATTGTGCACTACACCGTAGGTCCTATTCTTTCCTCTAGTCTTCTGCACCATTGGACTAGGAAGAGGATTTAGTGCATTGCATACTACACCGCGGGTCCGTCCTCAACTCCACAAGGCTAAGTATATAGTCTAACAACTGGGAGGGATTCGGTGCATCCCATACTACACTATAGGTCCCTCCACCCTCCCAAGGGTTTCCCCAAGCAATGAACCTACCAAACCTGATGGATTATGACTTCAATCACCTATAGGCCACTAACAACAAGTTTGTCCACCCAGGAAGAAGTAGCTCTCGACATATACCACCTTGTGACCTTAGTGGTATTGTCAGCTATCTTCCTCACAATCTCGGGTAACACTAGCCTCGGTCACTTTTATGCCCTCAGTGATAGCCAGTGAACCCCCTCAATACAATGGTTAGCTGTAGATTACCATTACCCGCATGGATGGGTCCCTACCCATGCAACCATTACCATATATTAATCATAACTAGGGTAGCCTACTACCTTCACCTCCGTGAACCAGGTGAATACTAATCCCTCGCAATAGCTTAGACATTGATCATTGGCATGATCCAATGACTGCCTGTCACTGCTCAAATATCCTGGAGGTTCACTCTTGGACGGGTCATACATAACATGAATCACAATCATAGTCAACACATATATGAGCCTATACATAAAGACCTTTAGATATGGATTTAGTTTTCACAACACAAATTCACATGGAACCAACACAAGGTGGACTTTACCCATCATATACATACATTCAATTACCAATATAAAGTAGTCAATCTTTACTTACTATATAAAAGCATATTAGGTATTAAATACACAATATTAGATTTCTTGAACTCATGCATGCCCATTCAGTACCCATTTTAGCCTCAACTTGGAGCTTACGAAGGAGGAAACGTCAAACCAATTAGGAGAAAACCTCAACCCTTGGAGTTATCCCCTCTCTAGACCCTCCCCCTACGGACTTAAAGTCACAAGGGCATCCTTCACCCAAGGATCGCCTACGTTCCCACTTCCAAACGGGTCAAAGTCACACGTAGTTCTCCTCACTTAGTCTCTTAGGGATACCTACACGCTAGTTTCCCCATAATCAAGGTTTCATTAATATTTTTCTCCCATTATTAATGCCTAATAGTAGCTAGGAGAACATAATTTAAGTATATAATTTAACAACTCATACTATAACTCTTCCCTTTTAGGATATCTAGGTCTTGAATTAAACTCAACCCATTATTATTTATTATACAACATCCATACAAAGCCCCCAAAGGTCTAATTGGGTTAACAACTATCATGATCTTGAATCTTAAATTACTTTGACAAAGACCTTAATAGATAGGGTTCTCTAGCCCACTCACTTAGACACAAAGTTACTGCCCACGTGGAAGTTGGTGTTAAGATACTTTACTATGATGAGATATTTCTATAAGGATTTATTCATGTTAATCTCTAAGGCCGAAGAAGAAACCCAAGAGTATTCCATCCTATTGGAGTATCGATTATTAAATAAATGAATTGTCACCTCTCCAACTAGCTTAACTGCTTAGCGATTCTATATTTGTTTCCAATATACTATTCAAACCTTGGTAATTCTTTTCTCTTATAGAGTATCATGATGTTACTAGAATTAATCAAAGTGAGTTGTTATGATTACAGTCCTTGCCACTTTATTGGCTATAATTACAAATCTTCTCTAAAAATGATTGACATTTGAGTGATAATCGAGACAAAAGGGCAATACCATATCCTTAAGATCATCATATGAATATGTACACTCAATAATATTTATGTCCTTACCCCCAAATTTCATTTTCTTTCAAATGCAATCCCACATTCTTATAATAGTTTAGTTTATGGACCAGATAATCTGAGCACTTTTCACTTATAGCTAAATACTTCTTATAATTGCATATACTGATATGCTATGATGTCAACCATATCATAATATGTTCTTTGATATAATTACTAAATACCGAAAACTCAAGTTTAGAAATTCATCCACTAACCTTGTACTTAGACTTATTAAACAAGCTTCATATCATATATCATTGAAGTAAATGATAATTTTCTTCTATTTAATCATAAAATAATTTAGCACAAGTTTAGTTTTAGTTTCATTAATGAAGTCCTTATCACCCACATTATTAAATGATTGCATGCTAGGTCTTGTACCAGATGTATTATATTTTTGGATAATATTATAAGGTGTTCTTATCACTTGATATTTAACCTAGACCTCCTTGCCATTTGATTCACTTGGAGTCTCAATATAGTGGTTTAATGAACTTAGTGGTGAGATTCCATTTGGTCTCCCATTATTGTCTATGCAAAATTTCCACGCATGGCACTACTGAATTTGACTCCATTTTCTAACAAATGTTCATTAGTCATTCAAAAAACATTTGTTGGACAATCAAGGAATTGACAAAAAAAAAATTGTAACCATTTTTTCATTGAAATTGTAACGACGAATTAAACGTCGAAATAACATCACAGATTTGTCGGTCGTCGGCCTCATAAAATGGCTGAGATGTTCATCAGAATATCGACGAAAACTTTTTGTATCCACCGATGAATTACAACCAATATGCAATTGCAATGGCTCTTCCAAAGCGTTGAAACAACACCAGAAGTGTGTCACCATTTCAATGAAATGGGCATGGAGTTATGATGAAGCCTTTGTCACAGCTATAGAAACTTCGTCAGACTTTTTCAGTGATTTTTCGGTGGCCTTTGTAAGACCCTGCCTCACATGTGACTAATATAACCTTAAATTGTTATATATTTCTCCTAAATAGATGGTTAGATACATTTCGGGTGATAAATAAGGTGATTGTTTGACAGTAACCTTGTATTTATTTTATCTTATGTTATATCATCATTATTTTACTTGATGATGATGTATGTGCATGTGAATTATTGAATATGACTTGAAATTATAAGATAAATTTGAAATAAGATAATTGAACTGTGTCGTATTACAATGGATGAGTAATTAGTTATGTAAATGATTCATGAATAAAGTTACGAGGATTTGATTTTCAACTAATGTGGTTTATTATTATGGTCTAACTGTGATCAATTATGTTGTGCAGGAAAGGAAGTGGGTCAATATGGAATTAACATTAAAGGTCAAGTAAGTACTATGGTTGTGGTTTAGTTATTTTGAATATCTAGATAGAACCTTAGAATCTAGGAAATATTTTTGAGGACTAAGACCTATGTATAATGGTGATTTGTGTGCAGTTTAGGTGTGAGGCAAGTTGTGGAGATAATTAAGTGTTACTAATAAGTGGTTTATTGTGTGAGTAAAGAATTAGGGTTGAGGACTCTTAGTTAAGTTAAAAATTCGAATTCCTTCTTTCATGAGCTTTTAAGAGGTCTTAAAAATAATTATTTTATGTAATTTCACCTTTTATAATACCCTAAGGCAAGTACCTATGGGTTGGGGGTCTATTTATGACCATATCTTGGGCCATATCCAAGATATGACCCTCATTTATTGCTCATTTAAGGGGGTGACGGATTTGGAAGATCGTAGGGTAAGGGAAGAGTGCTTTGACTCTCAAACTCATTTATGAGATGAGACAAGTGAGATGGAGTGGAGTACACTCTTTACTTTCCCATCTCCCTAAAACTTGCTCACACATGTGTGAGCACTTGTGGGAGATTGTGCTTGAGGATTGAATGAGAGAGTGACAAGTGTCACTCCCTCATTCAAAGAGATTCAAGTTGAATCCCCTTTATATTTTGTTGAGAAAAGAAAATAGGGTTGTTACCCACTTCTTCTTTGGAAGAATTTTTGGTTAAGTATTTAGAAGAGAGAAAGAGAGTTAGAAAAAGAGGGAAATGAGGAAGCTCTTGCACATTGGAGTTTAAGGATTCAAGTTTGGTCTCATGTTGGAAGAAAGGAGACTCATCCCTACAAGCTATGTAGAAAGATAAGTCTTCTTCTCCTTGCAATACTTGGTTATTTCATTGTGTGGTGTTGTTTATGTATTTACATGTGTTTGAATGAAAAAATAGGATATATAAATTTATTTCCTTGGAGTAGAATGCATATGTTGATAGAAGTGATTTTATTGTTCAATATTTTAAATCTCTTGAGGTGTATGTAGAGACCCCTTCATCTTGGGTCTAAATTAATGTTCTTGCTCGGGGGTATGGCTAGAGCCCACAAGGCTTCATGATGCCATTAAGGTAGGGTGGAGAGCAAGGTCATTGCATTCGCATGTAAATCATTTGCTTCTCAATGTTAACAAAAAAGAGCAACCCTTATCCTGTTGGGTGTTGATTTATGGTATTCCTAAATATTGTTGGTAATATTGAAAGTTAGTATTGTGTTTTAGAAGAAAGATACAAAAGAAAACAAATCCTAAATGTTAAACATGTTTTTTTTTTATTGCAAGTTTTATTCATTGACATGTTATTTGTGTCATTCTTTTTATGTATAAGTTGTAATATGGAAAGTTTAGATAATAGGATTTGTATCTTGTTTCTATGAATAACAAGACACTGTATGAAACTTTAATTGACTCAAGAAATGTATAGGACAAGGAAAGGAAATCTTTTGAAAATGAAGGAGAAATTGTAACAATCTAGTTGAGTTTCCTTTTGTATTGGCAATAGAAAAAGTATTCTATGTGCTTGTACAAAAAGAAGTGGTGGAAATAAAGAGCTACTTTCATTGGTATGAGAAAATATATATATATATATATAAACTCAAGTGTATTTCTTCTTGTGATGGAATGAGAATATATTATGTGTATTTAAGAGTGGCTAAAGAAATCAGATTTGTGGGAGAAAGATTATCATCAAAAAGAAGAAATATTTGCTAACCTCTTTGCTAAAGTGAATGAACAACTCATTTTACTCATCTTTGTGCAAGATCATGTAAATATACATATTCTTCATTTATAAAGTTGATTTTTATTTAATATATATGTAAATATTAAAGTATATAAATAAGGAAAGAGAGATATTAAGTACTCATGTTTTTAAATACATATACATTGATATTTATACTCTTAAATATAAAATATAATAGAGATTGAACACTATGGTGTATTCATATATAATATATACATATTATATATTACACCGTATATGAAATATATAATATATACATTAATTATATATATATATACAATTTAAACTATTAAAATTTTAAAGATTAACCAAAACAAAAATATATGCAATCTGTTGTGTGTCTGTTCCGTGCAGCAACAACGCGATTTGCTCATCCAGTGCTCTGTATTTTTAAAGAAAAAAGAAGGAGAAAGATATATATTTTTGGTTTGTAAAATATAGATCTTGTAAAATAAAATGGAACCCCTCCTGTGAGATAAAAATAAAATAGCACATATTAATAAATCTCTGGGCAGCTATGCTGGGAAGGGTTAAAAGAAAAACAGTTTTAAATTTAAACAAAATATGTTGCTGGCTGCTAGATATATCAACAGAGGACCAAAATATAATCATGAGAAGACATAATAATTATCCTTTTGTTCCTCCTGCCATTGAAACAATCCCATAGTATGGCTGCAGGCAAGATAACAAAAAAAGAAGCTGGAAACGGATCTCTGTCAATAAAATAAATTTGTATTTAAAAATATAACTGCTATTAAAGATTAAAATAATACAAGAATATACACATGCATATATTTATCAGCATAAGCTGCTCTGAATGAATAGATCATAAATCAAAGGAAGTATATTTGTAGAAATAATGTTTTGTCACTAATAAACCTCCTTTCTGGTGAATCTTGCTGAGATCCCAATTACTGCCTACTATCATTGAAGAGAAGAATATTAATGCAAGCTTTTCAATCCAACATTTATTGCACTCTTTTCCATGAAAGAAAGTATGGAGGTTAGTGTTGGCACATTACTATTTATTAATCTCTGTCAGTAATAAATGAAAGACCATCTCTAATCTCCATACCGGTCAAGTCAAGAAAATCACCTTTTCCTTGGGCATACAAAAAAAAATAACTCTCAAAAATCAATATCTCTCACGAAAAATTTATGTTGGTAGGTCAATGATATGATTAAGTGTTGGTGAATCAATAATATAATATTTTTATTTCGATTCATTTATATAATACAATTATTTGATAAAGATAAATTTAAATGTGAAAATATTATTATTCAAAATAATAATTTATTATTTTCATACAATGGAAATAATAATAGTGTTAAGGATAAATTTATACTTAATAATAGTATTATTGTTTTCGATCAATGAGATTTAATAATGATGGCAGGTTTTTTTTTTATCATAATAATATTATGGGTGCTAATATCTTTACATTTGTAAAGGAAGTAATAGCAAGACTTCTAATTGAGATTCGACATAATATTATCCTTTGTTTCGACTAATGTCTTAATATAGGCATGATGTTGGAAATTTTATAATATTACTTTTTATCATTGGGATCAAAATTTCTCATGGACAAACATTTTATTATTCAATATAAATTAATTTGGATTATTATCTTGAAACATTAAAACTTGAGTAAATAGAGTCATCATTACGATTAAATCAAGACAACTTTAAGAGACCTTAGCCTTTTTGTAACTTGATGAATGTTCCACCTTCTTTAAACCCATTTGAACCTAGTGGTCGTTGTACCAAATCCTTAACTGCTATACTTGGGTTAAGTGGTGACCCTGCAATGGTGTATAGTGTGCATCTTAGTTATATCCCTCACCTTAATCACGTATAGTAATAATTAGCTTAATTAATGTATTTAAAAAATTAAAAAAATTGTTAGATTTTTTTTCTAGCAAAAAAATTGTGGGCATGACAACCTTCGTCAAAATTGTGATAAAACAATGCAATTTTTTTTTTTAAATATTCATTGAAATGTACCATCGTGGAGACTCTTGGTGATGACTGCCGAAGCCAACCCATGGGTGAGAGATCAATCATCGACACAGGATAGAAAAATCATTCTGATAGTCCATGTCTTGTTGATGACTTTCATTGGAAAGACAGATCTAATGTCACATCAATCTAACCTCTTCAGGAGTTTTAAATAGACCTACACCATGTCATCACGGAGACTCTTGGCGATGACCACCAAAGCCAACCCATCGGTGAGAGATCAATCATTGGCACAAGATAGAAAACTCACTCTGATATTCCATGTCTTGTCGATGACTTCCATCGGCAAGATAGATCTAATGTCACATTGATCTGACCTCTTTAGGAGTTTTGAACACTGCTGGTTATCAGCAAGACATTCTAAGGGTCCTGTTGATTAAAGAAGTGTCTAAGAGCAAGTAAACGGATGAAACCTATTAATTTTCTTATTTTTGGGTTCTTTAAATCATAGATTAATAGATACCATCTTCTTGTGTATAATGTACTTATATTCAGATTTTAATTCGAGACCAATTGTCATTGCACATTCCATTTTACTTGCACAGAGTATTCTATAAGAAATATATTGATAATGCCAAATGATTTATGGTGTTGTACAACTCTACCTATCATCACAGTTCTAATGTTCCCCCCTAGAGAATCCTACAAAGAAAAGTTTACAATACCAAGTCAAATAAAATGAAAAAGACTTACTTCCATACAAATTAAATGATTATTCTCACAATGGAAATTGTCTAATCACAACAACAATTCCATGAAAAGTTATCCATGCTTCATAAGAGATGACCGATCATACATATAGACTGCAAGATGCATAGAAAAAGCATTACACTTGAGAACAACCAAGGGCTAACAAGGGAAAGAGTTAAGAAACGTCTGGATTGAAGAGAAAATGTGTAGAGAAAATGTTGAGCAGTGTCAAGAGAACAGAGCTTGTAGAACATATTCTTGACCTAATCAAGCTCTTGAACAACTTAAACAAAATTAAAATACTAACACATATATGAGACATGTAATGAACTTCCAATATTTGCTATCTTTTTCATTAATGCAAAGGTAGGTAAAGGAGAAATAATATAATTGTAACACTATTCATAGTCCAGTAAATTATGTTCGTAATTTGTGTTCAATGGAACTCATTTTTATCATTATACTACCCATCTAATACCATGTTTTAATCTAGGGTTCAACTATCTTAGATCTAAAGCAGCACCTTCAATTAACCATTTAAAGTACTATAAAATAAGGTAAGACTTTTACTTGAGAAAGATTGGGTACACTTGTAAGATTAAAGTTCTCGCAATCATCATGATTTATTGGCACACAGACACAACCTGCAACATATGAAGTAATGGATGACTACAAGTTAGTGAAATGGTACTTAATATGTGACTGGTTTGCAAATTGATTGGTAGAAAATAAGGTTACAAACAAATCTACATAAAAAATTATGAGGACAATCTACTGTAATCATCAAAATAGATGAAAAGGGCAAAGGAAAGAGTCAAGCTACATCTCTAGAGCCTAAAAAAACACATGCAAGAAACATAAAAAAAAGAACAGTTTTTGGATGAATACAAAATGGTGCCTTCAACAAGTGATTCATATGCTTTCACACCTGACCGGACATTAAGAAGATTTTAGTCTTCCTCTGTGAAATTAACTACTTACAGAAAAAACCTAGAAACCAATATTATATACCTCAATGTCTAGTCGAGGGTAGGTATAAGAGAAAAATATTTCTTCAATGCAATGCTGAAAAATATCAATGTGTGTAGGTTTGTATTACTCAAAATATCATTTCACTGCCTAAGGAAAAATACCAAAGTGATGTTTTAAATTTCAATCTTCACATAGGATCCCTTATTGCTACACATGCATATACAAGCATTATTCAGCTCTAAACTATTCAAATATTAAGGATTTAATTAGCTATAAGATGGAAAGTTGTTGTTTAGACATAATCCATCATCTTTTACATATCTTTATTCACTCCTAGCACTTTAGATAAATTTGTGTAAATGAGACAGAAAAGTGAATCTTTTATGACAAAGAAAATTCTTAAAAGGAGGAGGGAGAGAGAAAAGGGTAGGGGGCAAGATAATGCTTGAATGTATAGTAAAGTATAACATTTTGATCATTATAACAATGAAACGAATCTTAAGTTTGAAGCATTAATATCATTTACAACATTTATGATCAAGAATGAATGTAAGTAGAGAAAAATTTGCATACCTGTAGATGGTACAAAATTTCATGGTTAAGTGGAAGCCTCCCATGAACAACAAGATCCAAATATCCATGTATCTATCTCAATCGAGCCTCTAAACCCTTCAGATCTATCAATTTTTCCACTAACCTATTATGCACAAAAGTCAAATTTTAGAGTTATGTCACCACTAAAAACAGAAGAAATAGAGCTTTGAAAACCAAATCCACACACAACACAATGTGGTATTCATACAAATCCATACAAACAAATTAAACTTAGAACATTGGAATGGAAACAACTTCAAATTATGATGTAGAGCATGGATTCAGGGTATAAAGAATCATTTTTCTGCCACCATAGTGAAAAGTTAGCACTTTCTTCATCTTTGCATATTGGTTTGATGCTTCAAATGATGCATTTATTATATTGAAAAGTGCATTACCTTATTGAGTTTCTCTTTGTTTCGAGAATA
Source organism: Sequoia sempervirens (assembly GCA_007258455.2). NCBI lineage: Eukaryota > Viridiplantae > Streptophyta > Pinopsida > Cupressales > Cupressaceae > Sequoia > Sequoia sempervirens. Next base: position 64,922 of record VDFB02298141.1, read on the forward strand.
ATTTAATATTCTCTACTTAATAGGGCCAACCATGTGACGGTGGAAGCTCATTTAGCCGCTCCACCCGCTCCTTCACATTACTCTCAATTCCCCATACCCAATCATATAACATTAATCATTCATTCATCCATTAATAACATATAACATTCATTCATTAACATATAACATTCATTAATTAACATATTCACATTCATTCATTAACATACAATATTCATTCTTTTAGTTTTTACATATTATCAAAAATATGGTTGTCATGATATGTTTACAATCACTTTTTTTTTGTTTCTTTTTTAAAGCTAAAAAAATCTGAAGTGGAGTATCATTTTCTAAATCATCTATCCCCCCTTTAGTTGTTCTACCCTTTGCTAGTGATCTTAATGTACACCTAGTCGTCTGCTCACGATGTGGACACCCCTGCAGGGGGTCTGCTGCAATGACAAAAGAGATAATTGCCAAAGCGATATGTTTTACATTATTATTGTTACAAGTATTTCATTAATTAGCGAGAAGAATTAGAGTGGTTTTGCTTTTACGATGGGTCCACATGTGTTCTTGGAACTACATTTATAGACTCATTCTCAACATGTTGAGCACCCTCTAAATCTTGATCTGCAATTGAAACACGAAAGGTTACATTAATTAATACACCAATTGACATTAAATATGTTTAAGAGAACATGACAGTGTTCCTCTTTACCTGATGGGGCCACATCATGTTTGTCTTCTCTAGCACGATCAATAACCACGTTGATCACACTCTATGCTCTACAAAAGTTGAAATACGAGGTTACATTAATTAATACACCAATTGCAATTAATATGTTTAAAAGAACTTTAGAGTGGTCCCCTTTACCTGATGGGGCCACACATGTTCCTAATCTTCTTTAGCTTGATCATGCTCAACATGTTGATCACGCTCTACATGCTCTAAAGTATCGGGATGCACACCATGACCTTCATCTACAGGTTGTGCTCCACCCTCACTAGGTTGCATTCCAATGCCATGTGCAGTATTATCATTGCTTGAATGTTTAATACAAATAGGCATGTAATTACTTTATGGTGGAAGTTAATATTGAATAGATTGCACAAGTATTCAATTTTAAATAAACTTTATTGAGTTTATTTACCTGCGTGTCAGATGCAGTGGAAGATTGTTTGCCTAGTAGGAAGACTCTTGGGCATTGACCCGACATTTAGCCTTCTTTGGAAGACAATCTTGAGAGTCCTCTTGCATTGGGAACTTTGTTGATTCAAAGCCCACATTTTTTGCATGAATCATGAATTTTGCTTCTATGGTGTGTGATAAAACCAAAATTGTTTTCAATTTATTATCTGGATACAATATTTCATTTATTGATACTTACAATTCATGCGACTAATTTCATATAACCACCAGAGTCAAGTTTGTGTTTTTCTAGCCTTGTCTTTGTTGCCTTTGATGTGTCGGGCAACTTATGAAAAGTTTGAAATATGTTATATTATGTAAAAAGAAAGAGTAATCAGTATATAATTACATTGTTGATAGTATCACATACCTTCGTTGGCCCGATGGTGTCTTTCCTTTTTTTCATTTTAGCCTTCTCTCTTCCATCCAACACTAGGTCCTTCCACTCCCTCTCTGAAATCATGGGGGGACGCTCGTACTTTCTGTTCTTCTCTAAATGTGACCTATATTGGTCCCTCACATATTTTAAATAGGTATCAGCTTTCTTAAGGACCTTGGTTCGGTTAAATGTTTTATTACCGAAGAGCACAACTAAACGGTTAATCAGCTCATCTTTTAAATTTTGATTTTAGGCATTCCACCGTGTACGTATGGTGGGCCCAAAGAGCTCCAATGTAATATCACTTAGATATTTATAAAAAAAATCATTTCCTACAAAATGATCATG